>PVKS010001040.1:38570-78574 GCA_004027875.1 Aplodontia rufa
TTTTTTTTTTTTTTTTTTAGAAAGAGGGGATAGTGAGAGAGAGACAGAGAGAATCAATTTTTATTTAGTTTTTCACATGGCTTTCATTGCTCTAAGACTTCATTGTGTACGTGGTGCTGGGGTTTGAACTTGCGTACCTGCGCATGCCAGGCAAGCTCCGTAACCTCTGAGCCACCGCTCCAGCCCCAAGAACTTAATTCTTAAAATTTGGTTTTCCTTTGTTTGGAGGTGACAGATCATAGAATCATAGAACTGGGGAACTAGATAAGTGATTTCTGTCTGTCTTTGAATCTTAAAAAATTAGATCTTGACTTAAAAAATTACCATGATTTTGAGAGGTGAAATTTTTCCATTCAACACCTACCAACATTTTGTCCTAGTGTTTTCAGTCTTTTATATGAAGTTTACTCTGTGTCTAACTTCTAAATTGTCATTTTTTGTCTCTTAAATGCTTTTAGTTGCTTTTTCTGATTTCCTTATTTTTGTCAAAAGGACCACTATTTTCATTATTGCTTTGAGCTGAAAATACCTGAAATGTCATCTTTGACACTAGCTTCTTACTAATTCATATTAAATCTTTCTGAGAGGGTCTCTTAACTATCATTTCCTTTCCTTTTTCATGTGACTTCCCTAATTCCAGTCTTTTTATTCTACTGTAGGATTATACAACAGCTTCACAGGGATCTTTGTGCCTGTGAGCGTTCCTTTTTCTAGTCTACCCTGAATACCACTAGCAGAAAAATATGACTGCATTTATAGTCATGCTCAAGAATCTGTAGGCTTCCTCATAAGCTTAATCATTCAAAACCTGTTTTCTGACTTTTTAAAGCCTTTCCTATTGGATCAGTCTTAATCTCTCCAGTAGTATTTACTGTTATCCCCCAGCACAAACACCTTGGTTAGTCTTCTCATACCTTCCTTGGCGGTGTTGTTGCTGGGGAAAATCCTCCCTTACCTGTTTGCCCTTTGAAGCCTATTACTATTTAAATTTGAACTGTTCTCCTGGTTTTCTGAGCTCTTCTTTGTATTTACTGCTGAACCACATAGGGAATGGGAAGTTTAGTATAGCATAGTTATTGAGATCAAGAAGTTGAGAGCCAGCTGCCTGCATGTGCATGGGTTTAGACTCTAAATTTTACACTGGTTCTGTCACTTACTACTGTGTGATCCTGTACTAGTTAATTGATCCCTTTGTGCCTCAGTTTCCTTATCAGTAAAATAGGAATAATAGCAGTATCTACCTTATAGGGTTATTGTGAGGATTAAGGATATATGTAAAGCATTTAGACTAGTACCTGCTGTAGTGTTACAAGTGTTTGCTGTTTTAATTAATATAGCCAAGGACTTGTTTGTTCTCCATTTTTTTCCTTCCATGTGTGGTTATTTTTATCTCTCCACTCAAATAGTAAGCTCTTTTATGGCAGAGTATTACCCTTTTTGTTCAATCTCTCATTGCTCATGGTAGTTATCCAATAAAATTTGTTGGCTAATTTGATTACTTGACACCCATGTTCCTGCCTGAAAACCTACATTTAATACATTTTTTAAATGAGCTACTAAGGGAGCCATTTGGAAAGAGTGATCCTTGAATTTTTCAGGCATTCACCTTGCTGAAGTCATAGGACTGCTAACAGTCCTTAAAAACTTCTACATTATGAGGTAACCTCTAGACATTGGTACTGTAAACTGAGAATGTTTTGAGGTAGGAACAAGAAAAAATACAGTTTTGGTATTTGTTGTAGACGTGATTTTAATATTTGACTTCAAGTAGGCTACTTTTCATTTAAATGTTAATGTTAAACTTTAAAAAAAATGCGATAATCTTCTGTTTTGTAGAACATGGTTATCTTTATGTAATTAATCTTCTGTTTTACATGTTAAAATATTCTTTAATTAAAAAAACTTATCTTACCCTTTCTTCACAGGCCTTCCTGATCCATTTGCTAAGGTGGTGGTTGATGGATCTGGGCAATGCCATTCTACAGATACTGTGAAGAATACACTCGATCCAAAGTGGAATCAGCATTATGACCTGTAGGTTTAAATGATTAATTTGAAATAAAATATAGAATTAATATTATTTGATATAATATCTGAAAAGAATCACAGAAAATTATCTGAGTTATATGTGGTATAAATTAGTATTCACAGAGCAGGTACAAAAGCTAGTGGAAAGGGTGTATTAGTCTGTTGATAGCTAGTTTTGAAAGATGTGGTACCTCTAAAAAGTCTATTAAGAATAACATGGCCAGGTATGGTGGCACACATCTTTAACCCTAACTGCTGGGGAGACTGAGGCAGGAGGACTGCAAGTTTGAGGCTAGCCTTAACAATTGAGCAAGACCTTCAGCAACTTAGTGAGACTCTGTGTCAAAATAAGAAAAGCAAAACATAAAAATGGCTAGGGATGATAGTAGCTCACGGGGTTTAATCCCAGGACCAAAAAAAAAGAAACTGGCTCATAGTGGGTCCCGCTTTTCAATGAAATAAAGATATCAATTCAATTTACTTTAGGCCAATTATGCATGTAGAGCTAGGAATCAAAATTGCTTCTGTGGATGGCTTCTTTTTCAAATTATATTTTAATCAGTAATGTATATACGTTTTAAAAAAGGCAAATGGTCCTATAAGGTTTTAAACAGGATTCCTGCTCCATTTTCATTCCTGATTTCAGTTCTCAAGGTAGCTGATTTAATGTTAGGATGTTTATTCTGATATTATCTTCAAAATATCTTTCTTATTTTATAGCATCTCAATTTTTTTTTTTGTTTTTAGTTTTAGATATTTTAAAATTTCCTACCTGAGGTGATTTGGCTTTTAAAACTAATACCCCTCGTCCCCACTCTCATGACACTCAATGCTTTCTCCAATCCTCCAGTATAGTTATATGAACCTTTGTGGTTAAATCATTGTTCTGAGGGCTGGAGCGGTGGCTCAGCGGTTTCGGCACTTGCCTGGCAAGCATGAGGACCCGGGTTCAAACCCCAGTATCACTTATACAACCAAGTGTTGGAGCAACCAAGGCCATGTGAAAAACTAATAAAGTTGTTTCTCTCTTTCTCTGTCTTTCTCACTGTCCCTCTCTCTTTAAAAAAAAAAATCATTGTTCTGAGATTACATGATTATGATTATGTAACTATTCAGAGCTGGATCACATGGTGTACACGAATTGCTTTTTCTGTCTTGACCACTTTTGTTTCTGAAGTTAATAGCGCTCTTTGTCATTTGTTTTGTTTTCTGACTCTTTAATTCCTAGCTTCTCCTATGGAACTAAACATCCTCTCCATGTTTAGTCATTTCAGGTGTTCCATTGGCTTTTTCTTCTAGGAGACATCCTTCCTGGAACCTCTGTCCTTTTGCTTCAATCTGGCTTATTAGTTCTCTTAAGAACTGCTGTCCAGTTGTCTTGGGACTTGCATTTGTCATTATGTCAGGAATTTCCTGTTCCACTCCAGTGACTCCCTTTTTTGCTTACTCCCCTGTTTTGGTGAAGTCTACCTTCCACTGATGTTTTGAGAAAGAGTACAAAGATGGAAAAATTTTTTTTGAGCTCTTATCTGAAAATATAGTTCACTTTATTGATATTTGGGCATAGACTTTAAGGTGAGACATCACTTTTATTCCACATTTTGAATACATTGCTCCATTTATCTTTGAGGTTTAGATTAGCATCAATAGAAATATAATGTGAGCCACAAATGGGAGTTAATCTGTGATTTTAAATTTTCTAGTAGCACATTGAAAAAATAAAACATAAAGCATATGCATTTTGTTTAATTCAGTGTCTGAAATACTATTTCAACATACACTCAATATAAAATGTTAAGCTATTTTATCATATACTAAGTCTTTAAAATCAGGGGTTAATTTCTCACAACTCACTTAATTTGGTCTTAACACAGTTGAAATACTCAGTAGTCCCATGTGGCTGGAACAGTGCAGGTTTAGAGTATTGTTAATGGCATCCTAATTCTGTTCTCTCATGATTATTGTTATCCATATGCAAGATTTTGGGGTATTTTCTCTATTCCTCTTTTGCTAATGCTTATTATTTTTCTTAAACATTATAGCCATCCTAGTGTGTATGAATTGATACTTCCTTTTGGTTTTGATTTGCATTTTCTTAACAATACTGGGCCTGGAGCGGTGGCTCAGCAGTTACAGAGCTTGCCTGGCATGCGAGAGTACGAGAGTTCAAATCCCAGCACCACGTATGCAAAGAAGTCTCAGAGCAAAGCAAGCCATGTGAAAAACTAAAATTGTCAGAGCAATGCAAGCCACATGAAAAACTAAATAAAATTGTTTCTCTCTTTAAAAAAAAAAAAATTAACAATGCCGAATGCCTCTTTTTTTTTTTTTTTGGGTTGTGGAGAATGAACTCTTGATCCACTGTTACTGCTGAGCTATTTTGAGACAGACAGAGTCTTGCTAAGTTACTTACGGCCTCACTGAATTGCTGAGGTTGGCCTTGAACTTGCAGTCCTCCTCTCTTAGTCTACCCAGCCTCTGGGATTACAAATGCGTGGTACCATGCCAGGCTGTAATGTTGAGCATCTTTTCATATACTTCATAGATTTTGTTTTGTTTTGTTTGTTTTATTTTTGGTGCTGGGGAGAGCCCAAGGCCTCATACAAGCCAGGCAAGCACCTTACCACTGAGCCCCTGTCCTTAGCCCTAGGTTCATTTTATAGTTAATATTTACAGACTACCTAGAGATTTCTCTTGTTTGTTTATGAGATCCAATGTTGGAAGGGAAATATCTGGGAAACATTTTGGATCATTTTGCAAAATCTTTGCCTTAAATTGGCAAAATCTGCAAAGTCTAATAATAATATTTTAGCAAAAAAACCTTTAATATAAATATCATATTTCTTCATAGAATATCTTGAAGCTTGTTTATAAATCATATATTTTTTGATGAAGTTTTAGTAGAACCCAATAGAGCCCTCTCTTTTAACATTTCAATTATTAAAGGATTCACTTTCATATTGCCATATGTGTTATATTACATGGAGTTTCCTTAAAATGAGAATAGATACTTCGCTAGGTGGAAAATTTATAATATTTCTTACTAATTTCTGGTTCAGGATATTTGAACAGAATGTAACATGTACAACTTAAGCAATATAGTACAATTAATAATTTTTAGTAATTCACAAACTATTTTCCAGAAGGTCTATAATTAGCAAATATGTGTTACAGCTTAATATAGACATTTCCAACCTTTTCACATCATGGTATATATAAAAAGTATTATGGTACATGGGCAAAAAAACTAAACGGACATTTCTCAAAAGAAGAAACACAAATGGCCAACAAATATATGAAAAAAAATACATTTCTAGCACAGGAAAACTACACTAAGATTTCATCTTCCAGTCAAAATGACTATTACATAAATAATAAATGCTGGTAAGGTTGTAGGGAAAAAGATAGACTGATACGTTGTTGGTGGGACTGCAGATTAGTACAACCACCTTGGAAAACAGTGTGGAGATTCCTCAAAAAACTAGGAGTTGAACCACCATATGACTTAGCTATTCCACTCCTCAGTATTTCTCCAAAAGAATTAAAATCTGCATGTTACAGTAATACAGCCACCACAGTGTTTATAGCAGTACAATTCACAATAGCCAAATTATGGAATCAGCCCAGATGCCCATCAATAAACAGATCAAGAAAATATAGTATATGTACACAGTGGAGTATTACTCAGCCATAAAGAAGAGTGAAATGATGGCATTTGCCAGTAAATGGATGGAAATGGAGAGTATCATGCCAAATGAATGAAGCCTGACTCAGAAAATCAAGGGTGGAATGTATTCTGTCATATATAGATGCTAGAGCAAAAAAGGGGAAAGACGGTAGGGGGTAGAATCAGACATCATAAACGTATAGGGAAGATCAGTGGAGTAGAAGGTAGAGAATAAGAGGGAAGGAAGAAGAAAGGGAAGGATATATGGAATAAATTTAATAATCATGTTCTATGTATATATACAGGTATCAAAAGAAATTTTGCCTTTATGTATATGTAGAAAATAACAATAAAAAGTAAATGAGTGAGCCAGGTGTGGTAGCACATGCCTCTGCTACCAGCAACTCAGGAGGCAGAAACAGGATTGTAGGTTCAAGGTCAGCCTCAGCAACTTGGTGAGACCCTGTCTCAAAATGAAGAAATAAAAAGGGCTAGGGATATTGCTCAGTGGTTAAGCACCCATGGGTTCAACTCCTGGTACTAAAAAAATGCAAAAGGAAGACCAATGGAGTGTAGAGGCAGAAGGAGAAGAAAATTGGGGGTGGGGAGCAGTGGGGATTGAAATCAAATTACATGTATGATTTTTGTCAAAAGGAACCCAACTACTATGTGTAACTATTATACTCTTAAAGAAAAAGCCTCAGAAACTTTAAAAAAAAAAAAAAAGGTATGTTATACTGAACTAAACAGGTGGAGTTGCTGAGGCCTTAAGAATCAGTGTTTTCGTATAAGTACAGTATAGGCCTACTAGTTGGGAAACGGATTTAATGTACTGTTTTCTTTTAGAAACAGTGTTTGACGTGAGGTGCTTTATGTGTTTAGTGCTCGCCCTGGTTCTGGAATTTTGACACACATGCAGTAGATAGTGCAAGATACGTCTAATTGGTGTGTTGGAAAACTGTGCATGCATTGTGACTGATGTTTTAGTCCACGTCTTTTCATTTCTAAGCAATATTTCCTTTTGGGAAAGGAAATGTGTTGGTTTGCATAATTAAGAGCCCTAGGTGGGGGCTGGAGCGGTGGCTTAGCAGTTCCTGTGCTTGCCTGGCATGTGTGGGGACGAAGGTTCAAACCCCAGCACCACGTGCACAACCAGGTGTTGGAACAATGAAAGTCACAAGAGAAACTAAATTTAAAAAATTGATAATTCTCTCTCTCTCTCATTCTCTCTCACTCACTGTCCCTTTCTCTTAAAAAAAAAAAAGAGTCCTTCTGGACATTCTTTAGGCATAGCTGGATCCAGGGACTTGAGTATGTCTTCCATGTTTCTTATTTAAAAGCTTTAGCCCTCATTTAAGTGGTTTAGGCTTTTTTATATAGTAAATGAATTTTTTGTGTATTCTGTTTTACTGAATGATACTTTTAAGATCAAGGTTGCTGGACCAAAAATTTGACATCTTTGAGTCTTGAAATGGAATTAGGTTCTACTGATATAATTATGTTATATGTTTTGCATGGGTTGATTCCATGTTAACAATTGGCTGTGGTGGAGCTTTTACATAATTGCAGGCATATGCACAGACAAGTACAGTAACGCTTTTCCCTGCTCTGCTTGTCTGCAGGCAGTGAAGTGAAATCTACAAGAGTCCTGCTCGCTCAAGGCCTGCATACAGGGAAGAAGCAGGGGAAAAGCGTTACAAACAGCTTTTGTTCTACAGCGTTTAAAAATATAACAGGTAGGTCAGATTTTTGGTCTGTCAGCCTTGACAATGCCCCTTGAAAGTAAACCAAGTCTTTTCTGAGGTTGAAATACATTTACAATGTGACTGATAGAAGTTCTTTTAGGAGTTTTGTTTTTGGAAAGAAGTAATCATCATAAACTCCCTTGCTGTTATTAGACTCTAGCTGCCAAGATAGCTGTTTTACTAACAAGCATTGTTGCCTACCCTGATCGTGCCAGGTATCCATAAGGATACATTAAAAATTATTTTTGTATATTTTGATTTTTTAAAAATTTAAATTCAGTCCTGGTGATTGAATGAAATCAAAACATTTTGCATGACCTAGCCATACTTTGAAATATATCTCTAACTTTAGAATGGAAAAAGCACAACAGAAAAATTTTATACTACTTGTAATTACCAAGTTACCCATGTAGCCATTTCTTTTCTAGGTATATTGGAAAGTCTGACTCAGTTACAATTAGTGTGTGGAATCATAAGAAGATCCACAAAAAACAAGGTGCTGGATTCCTTGGTTGTGTTCGTCTTCTTTCCAATGCCATCAACCGACTCAAAGACACTGGTTGTGAGTAGATACTAGTGTTTTTTGAATAATGAAAAAACACAGTGTTACTATGTTGTTATTGTTATTTTAATTGTTATATATTTAATGTATATTTTATATTATAGGGGTTCAGAAACTTAACTTCCTATATGTCTGAAACATGGTAAAAATTCCTGGTCTATTTTTATTTTCAGATCTTAAAAAAAATTGAAGTATTTTAAGTATGTGAAACCTGGAGCTAAATCAGATCTGATGCTTAGCTTCCAATGAATTTATATAAATATTAAGAAGTGATTGAGGGGGCTGGAGCCATTGGTCAGGAGTTACGGTGCTTGCATGGCATGCATAAGGATGCAGGTGCCACATATACAACACAACAAAATGGTAGGGCAACGGAGGCCACATGAAAAATTAAATAAAATTGATTCATTCTCTTTCTCTATTAAAAAAAAAAAAAAGTGATTGAGGAGCTGGAGCAGTGCTCAGCAGTTGCAGTGCTTTCCTGGCATGTGTAAGGACCTGGGTTCAAACCACAGCACCACATCCACAATTAAATGTCAGAGAAACAAAGGCCACATGAAAAAATAAACAAAATGGATTATATCTGTCTCTCTCAATCTCTCTCTCTCCTTTTTTTTTTTTTTTTAAGAGAGTGGGATAGTGAGAGAATTAATTTTTTTATATAGTTTTTTTCATTTGGCTTCCGTTGTTCTGACACTTCTTTGTGTACATGGTGCTGGGGTTCGAACTCGGGTCCCTGTGAGTGTGAGGTAAGTGCTGAAACTGCTGAGCCACCACTCCAGCCCCTCTACCTACCTACCCCCCCCTTTTTTTTTTTAAAGAAAGGGTCAATGAGAAAGAAAGAATCAATTTTTATTTAGTTTTTCATGTGTCTTTCGTTGCTGTAACACTTAGTTGTGTGCAAGGTGCTGGGGTTTGAACCTGTGTACTTGGCACATGCTGGGCAAGTGCTGTAACCACCAAGCTACCGCTACAGCATCCCCTCCCCTGCCCCTCTCTTAAAAAGAAAGAAAGAAGTAATTGAGCTGGGTATGGTCGCGTACACCTGTAAATCCCAGTGGCTCAGGTGGCTTAGGCAGGGGGATCACAAGTTCAAAGCTAGCCTCAGCAACTTTGTGAGACCCTAAGCAACTTAGTGAGATCCTGTCTCAAAAAGGGCAGGGGATGTGGCTCAGTGGTTAGGTGCCCTGGGTTCAGTCCCTGGTTTAAAAAAAAAAATGAAGAAGAAGAACAGCAAATCATTGATATCTAGGAGGGATGAAAAGAAAGAAAGGTGTTGAAGTATATAGGCCTTTTAAATTTCTTGGCAACTTTTTCTGGTTTTGGTGGATCAGTGAGATGAAAGTGAGTTTTTATTTAGGTGATTGGAGTGTTTAAGGTGGCAGTTAAAGGAAAATTATCAGTAGACAAGACTGTTATATAAAATTGCTGAACAAAATTAAAAGTTAAAGGAAGATAAGACATAATTTTGAGTATCAGGTAGTTGTATGAACTATTTAACTATAGGCTAGGTTCATTTTATCACTAACCTGACCATTTAAGAGACAGACCAAGATCAAGAGGTTAGGAGTATTTCCATAAAGGAGGGACAGATTGACTTAACATGTGTAATTCATGAAACCAAGTGACACACTATCCTTTTGAGATGCTTCTCCTTTGGGACATAGGCGGAAATCTTTTCAGCAGACTTTTTTGTTGTTTCTACAGATTTTTTTTCTTTTTGTTTTTTTTAATAGAGAGGGACCGTGAGCGAGAGGAGGAGAATCAATTTTATTTAGTTTTTCATGTGGCTTTCATTGCTTTAATATTGTATATGGTTCTGGGGATCAAACCCATGTCCTCATGCATGCCAGGCAAGTGCTGTAACTGCTGAGCCACACTTCTCTAGCACCCCCATTTTTTTTTTTTTTTGAGAGGAACAGTGAGAGAAAGAGAATCAATTTTATTTAGTTTTTCATGTGCCTTTCATTGCTCTGACACTTTGTTGTATATGTGGTGCCGGGGTTTGAACCTGAATCCTTGCATATGCCAGGTAAGCACCGTAACTGAGTCAGGTGAGCACTGTAACCACTGAGCCACCACTCCAGCCCCCAAAATTCTCTTTAATACAATATAAAAAAAATATTGTTAGCCAGTGTCATGGGATTTTATCCCAGATGCCTGTGCTAAAAAAAAAAAAAAACTCAAATGAAAAAACAAAGCAATAAATTTAGCATTGAATACTGGGTATCTTAAAAAATGATCCCTTTTAAGGCAGTGAGATACCACAACCCAGATCCACAAATATTGACCTGCTAAGAAAAAGGAGAAAGGGCTGGAGCGGTGGCTCAGTGATTATGGCGCTTGCCTGGCATACTCAAGGACATGGGTTCAAACCCCAGCACCACATACACAACAAAGTGTAGGAGCAATGAAAGCCACATGGAAAACTAAATAAAATTTGATTCTTTCTCTCTGTCACTTACTATCCCTCTCTCTTAAAAAAAAAAAATTGAGCTAAAATTTCTGAGTCAGAGGAATTCAAAGGGATCTGAGAAATTCTTAAATTTCTGGATTAACAGGGTGATGATTAATAGGAGAGAGAGGTTGGGACTAGAAAAGGCCTCCATATAAAAACAAACCCTTTTATTTCCCAATCCAGCAGCAGTCTTAAAATTTATAGATCAAATGTCTGACATAATCCTTAGTTCAGGTCACCCTGGTGATACAAAGTTGAAAAAGGCATGGATCTTGTTGTCTGACAAGTTAAGGGCAAGCAAGAGCTTTCTGGCAAAGGCCGTATGTGCATTGCAAGAACCGAAGAGGAGAAAGAGGAAAGTGCTCTGCAGCCCTCCACTGTAGCCTCCATTTATTTTGCTGAGGCAAAAACATTTGTATTTTTGGCCGCATAGCCAGGGGCTGTAGTTTGGGGGCACACATTTTTCTTTCTGCTGCTTGCAAATGTTTCAAAGCATTAATTTATTTGACCTTTTTGATGTGCAGTAATATTGATCGATTATTTATTGACTATGTGATGTAGTGTTCTATCAGATAGGATTAGAGAATGGAAAGACTAAGATATGGTCTTTTTCATTTACCAATTCATGATTATTTAAGAAAAGATGTTGTAAAATAGTTCTGCTGTATGTGCTATAATCAAAGTAAAGCCAACATGCTATGGGTGATTTCACAGTAACTCAGAGGGCCAGGCCAAAGTTATATTTATTTTACAAATGAGGTATCTGGGAGAATAAATGAGTTGCTCCTAATTGATTAGGGGGAAAACTAAATCAAACCTAAATCTTACTGTTTTTCCTTTGGCTTCTTCTTAATATTTATTGTATGTGTCATTTGGAATGAATACATAAAAATTAATAATTTGACAGCTAACATTTATTGAACACTTAAGTGCCAACTGTGCTGAGTTTTTTTGTAATTATCTTACTTAATCCTTAAAAAAATAAGGTTAAGTTTTATTATATGTGAGAAAACCAAGGCTTAGGTTAAGAGTAATAGCTGTTAAAATGAAAGCCACAACTAAAATTAAAGTAATCTGAAAATTTTGGAAAGCAAGTAACTGCCTTGTTGGCAGTGTAATACACCAGCGTTGCATGACCTTTGAAGTGTGAATTGTCAAAATTTACTGAGATACTTAGACTGATTGAATATACAGTTAGAGAATTTTAAACATTTGTTTTAGAATTAAAACATGACTTAATTCTTTAAGTGATAGGTCTGACTTCCAGTGGATCATATAAATTTACTCACTATAGATGTTAGAATTTCTGAAACCAGCTAATTTAAAAAAAAAAATTTTTTTTTTTTTTTTTATTTGAAATAGATCAGAGATTGGATCTATGCAAACTTGGGCCAAATGACAACGATACAGTTAGAGGACAGATAGTAGGTAAGTGTGGAATTTAAATTTATGTGAATTTTGGCCTCATTCAAACTGACATAAACTCTAAATACCTTTTAAGTCAAAGTATAATACATATTCTTTGTATTGGCATGATTAAAGATGAGCCATGTAAAATGCTACAAACAGTGTATCTAGGATCCGGGTTGACTTAATTTTTAAAAAGCTTAATGTACGGGGCAGGAGCGGTGGCTCAGCAGTTTTGGCACTTGCCTGGCAAGCACAAGGACCCGGGTTCAAACCCCAGCACCACGTACACAACTAAGCGTTGGAGCAATGAAGGCCACGTGAAAAACTAAATAAAGTTTTTTCTCCCTTTCTCTGTCTCTCTCACTGTCCCTCTCTCTAAAAAAAAAAAAAAAAAAAAAAATGTAGCTTCTATTGTAAAGAAATACTGATCCGGTGCTGGAGGGGTGGCTCATCGGTATCTTGATTGCCTGCCATGCACAAGGATGCAAGTTCAAACCCCACCATCACATACACAATTAAATGTCAGAAAAACAGAAACCAGATGAACAAAACTAAAATGAAATTGATTCTGTTTGGGGAAGGTAAAGGCGGTGATATATGATGTGATGTGTGCATGTTTGAAAGTGTATTAACAAAAAAAAAAAATAAGAAAGCGTATTAACAAACCCCTTCAATGTCAAAACTATAATGAAAAATATATTTTTTTAAGAGAATAAGGGACAGTGAGAGAGAATCAGTCTTGTTTAGTTTTTCATGTGGCCTTTGTTTCTCTGACATTTTGTTGTGTACATAGTGCTGGAGTTCAAACCCCTGTTCTTGCACATACCAGGCAAGCGCCGCAACTGCTGAGCCACTGCTCTAGCCCCAATCTTTGTCATACTTTTTGAAGCATGAATTATATAGATGTATCATAAGTAGTCATTGAACTTTTATTTTTTTTGCTGTTGTAACATTGGAACTTTAATGTACTTTTTTTTTTTGTTGTTTTTTTTGTTTTGTTTTTGAAAGAATTGTTACCTTAGGGAAAAATTGTTCCCAAGTTGGTATGATTGATTTAAGGGTTATGCTTTTCCATTTGCATTTAAAACAGTTTTTCAGCTCTTTGTACCCCTTGTGATGTTTTTCTTTTTTGTTATTATAAAATACTATCAAAATATAGAAAGATTAAAGAATGTTCATATCAACATTGTAATCATTTTGATATATAACTTTATATATTTAATGAGGTTACATTATGCAAAATTTTTCAACTTTTAATCTTTTGTTAACATCTATATTTTGGTCCATGGATACATTTCCATAGCATTTTTATTATTTAAAAATTTTTTGTGTGTGTATGGTACTGGGGCTTGAACTTAGGACCTTGTATATGATAGGCAAGAACTCATAGCATTTTAAATGTTATATATATATATATTTTTTTAAAAGACAGAAGGACAGAGAGAGAGAGACAGAGAAAGAGAGAAACAACTTTATTTAGTTTTTCACATGGTCTTAGTTGCTCCAACACTTAGTTGTGTATGTGGTGCTGGGGTTTGAACCCGGGTCCTTGTGCTTGCCAGGCAAGCACTGAAATCACTGAGCCACCGCTCCAGCCCCATGTTATATTAAATGTAGTTCATGGTGAGTATCATTAATTTAACCAGTCCTTTATTGTTGGGTATTGTGTGTGTTTGTAATATTTAAATACTGTGAACAGTGCTCTGATAAATGTATTTCTATGGTTCATTTTATATATTGCTAGAATTAGGTCATTTAAAACACCTAAAAGGTGTTCAGATATTGTAATATAGCATTCTGGAGATAGTAATTGAAGCCCATGAAACTCTTTAGCTTCGAAATTCTTAACAAAGGCAATGAGAAAATACAGTGTATTTGGAAAGCAATTCACTTATTGTTTTCTCTATGAAAATTAATCAATATCATTTTCCCAAAACATTTTTGTTTACATTTACTGAGAAGGTGTGTTAAATGTTCTTTACTATAAATTAAACAATATAAAGGATATCTGTGTCTTAATTTTTGAAATTTTTACAGAGCAGAATTTTGAGACCTTTCTTTTAGAGGAGTCCTTAGATGTTGTACTTTATGTGATAACTTAGTAATTGTTTAAGAAGTTAGAATATAGTCAAGTTTGGCTGTATGTCTTCTGTCTGTTGGAAGAGTTGCCAAAAATGGAATTAAAGAATACTAGCGCAAAAAAATAAAAAATAAAAAAATGAAAGAATATTAGCGTAGCAAGGAAGAACCTCATGATACCATTTAGGCTAACAAATTTCTCATGAGTCAATTGGGATTGTCTAAACCTTAAGTATTTTGTCCAGGGTTATAGTGCTAAGCTAGTTAGTAGAACCCACTTATAAACATTTATATCTCCTATTTCCAAGTTGATTGTAATAGTACATTACACTGCATGGTGACTTATTGTTAAAAGACCTGGAGTCTAAGGATTACCATATTGCCAGATTCAGTGTTTTGTTTTGTTTTTTTTTTTTAAAGAGATGGAGAAAGAGAATCAATTCTTTTTTTCCATCTTGCCTTTGTTTCTCTGATGCTTAGTTGTGTATGTGGTGCTGGGGTTCAAACCCAGGTCCAACCACTGAGTCACCGCTCCAGCCCACTCAGTGTATTTTTTAAAGATGGTCAGATTTTCAAGAATTAAACTTAACCAAATTAATATGAACTTTTCTACTTCTTTATACATGAATATATCATTAATGTATCATGTATCTTACTGTAGTTACTTTGAGTTGCCCATTACAACGGTGGGAAAAAAAAAAGTTAAACTGTTCTCCATGAAGATGAGAAAGTATAGAAAGTCTGAAGATTCTAATGTCATTCCTAAAGAAAAGAAATTATAGGAAAATAAACTACAGATTCTAGTAGAAACCAAAGTATTCATTCTAGAATATTAAAATAAGCTAAGCTAGATGCCTTTTAAAGATAGATATTAAAGACTGTAATAGTTCTTTTTGTCTGTGAATCTTAGTACTGTTTCTGTTGTTTAATAGTAAGTCTTCAGTCCAGAGACCGAATAGGCACAGGAGGACAAGTTGTGGACTGCAGTCGTTTGTTTGATAATGATTTGCCAGATGGGTAAGCTAATTTCACTAAAGTCATTAGATAAATATATAAATAACATCCTTAAAATAAAAAAAGGTTAATATTTACTATATGGTTTAGAAATTTGCTTGATCAATTCCATAATGAAGGTTTTCATTCTACTTGGAAAATTAAAGGGATCTTGTCCTAACAAATTTATAAAAGAAGCTACGAGTTAGGTATGTTAAATTTGGTTTTTTTAAAAAAGAGTTTTGACAAGCAAGCAAATGAAATTGTTAAATATAACTCTTCTATACATGTTATCTATTTAAAAGAAAAACCTTTGCTTGAGTAATTTATTCCAGAGGGCATAGAAGTACTGAATTTGAAACGTTGCTCTATTTAGAGGGTTGGGAATGAGAATTTGAATAATAGTAATTATGACTTAGTATCATATACTGAACATGTGCGAGTCAAATACTGTTAGAAGCACTTTATAAACATTGTATCATTTAATTCTCGCGACATCTTGCAAGTTATTATATAGCATATGATTCTGTCATTTGATTACTTTGGTTCTGGTCCTTACTCTTCTAGTTACTGGCTTTATGACCTTAATTAATTTGTTTAACATCCATAAACTTTGGTTTATATTTATTTATTAAGAAGGATGATTGAGGGGCTGGAGCAGTGGTTTGGCGGTTATGGCGCTTGCCTGGCATGCGCAAGGACACAGGTTTGAACGTCAGCACCACATACACAAATGAAGTGTCAGAGCAACGAAAGCCACATGAAAAACTAAATAAAAAATTGGTTCTGTGTCTGTCTGTCTGTCTCTCTTTCTCACTGTCCTACTTTCTTTAAAGAAAAGAAAATCATATACTTAAAAGCACTTTAGTGTCTTACATATAGTGTTTAATTTTAACTACTGTAGTTCTGTTATTACTATTATTGTCACTTACTCATTTTACAGATGAGAAAAACTGAGGCCCAGAGAAATAAAGTAATTTGTCTAAGGCAGAGCTGGACAAACAAACACAAGTCTTGATTCCCAAGCTCTTGATCTTTATCACTACTCTCCGTCTGTGATATTAATTTTTTCTGACTTTTTTAACTTTCAAAGTATTTTTAGTTAATTTTAGTGAGATAATTTTTAAATATATAGTAAATTGGATCCATTTGAAGTATATAATTGGTTTTGTTTTGATTCAAATTATTTTTGATGAATATTTTTACATCCAAGCTATGATAATTGCTCATTTTGTTTAAACTGTTAAAAATTGCTGGAGTTAACTCTGTTTATAGGCCACTTTAACTTCTTGATATGTTTGTTAACTCTTCTGGATGTGAGTACATAATGATACTTTTGAAGAGAAGTTTAGAGTGAAATAATTAACTAATATTAAGAGATTATAGTAATACAGGCTGTAAAGCTTATTAGTCTGTACTTGCCTGTTACTGTTGTACTATAATTGTAATATAGTGGGAGGGGGAAATGCCTAGCATATCTTTACTTTCTACTAAAAAGTTTAATGTCCCCAAATCTCTGCCAATTTTTTGGTGTTAATATCACATATCTGAAGTAATGGGCCTATTTAATTATATAGATTACAATAAAAAGTTGTGGAATAAGTGGCATTCTTGATTTTTTTAAAAAGGTAGTTTGGATGGGGCTGGAGTGGTGGCTAAGTGGTTACAGCGCTTGCTTGGCATGCAAGAGTACATGGGTTCAAACCCCATCACCATGTACATGGTGAAGTGTTCGAGCAACGAGGACCACATGAGGAACTAAAATAAAATTGATTCTGTCTCTTCTCTCTTTCACTGTCCCTCTCTTAAAAAAAAAAAAAAGAAAAGAAAAAAAAGAAAAAGAAAAGTACATCACATTTTAAAAAATTTAGTTTGGATAGACAATGCTTTCAAAAGCTTTTTTAGGGTTGGAGTGGTGGCTTGGCAGTTACAGTGCTTGGTGCTTGCTCGGCTTGCTTGAGAACATGAGTTCAAACCCCAGCACCACATATCCAATGAAGACTCAGAGCAATGAAAGCCACATGAAAAACTAAATAAAAAATTATTTCTCTGTCTCTCTCTCTCTTGTCACTCTTTAAAAGAAAAAAAAAGCTTTATACTTTTTGATATTTAACTTTAAAGAACTAGGAATGCTTTTTATTTTATATCTCTTGGATTCTATTCCTTAATTTTGTGCTTACTAGCTATAAGGCCTTGGTTAATTTTATGGCTCCAGTCCCTAAATATATTTTTAGTAGAGCTATTTTTCATAAAATGATGAAGAAATTAATATAAGTTGAGTGTTACTGACATTATTGAAAAATTCTGTTTACCTGATGGAAAATACTTGTCACATCTCATTGTAAGTATTTTAGAAACTCAGAATTTCATAAAGTATGTTGTGTAGTTCTAAAGTAAGTTGAAAAACCACTATATTCTATGTCTTCATTTTTTAATTTGGCCTTACCCATTTGTGATAGAAGATAACCTTCTTGACTTAGTCATCACAGTGAAAACATTCTGTGTCCTTCCTAATTTCCTATTCATGCATGATCTTTCCATGTTTTTATTTAAGCTGGGAAGAAAGGAGAACTGCCTCTGGAAGAATCCAGTATCTAAACCACATAACAAGAACTACACAATGGGAACGCCCAACACGGTAAGAACATACAGATATTTCTGATGGCTTATGCTAGTCACCCTTTTTTTTTTTTTTTTTTTTTTTTTGAGAGAATTAACTTTGTTTAGTTTTTCATCTGGTTTTCATTGCTCCAACACTTCATTGTGTAGGTGGTGCTGGGGTTTAAACACAGGTCCTCACACATACCAGACAGTGCCTTAATTGCTCAGCCACTGCTCAAGCCTCAGTTTCCTTTTTTTTATGTCTCTCAACTTTACTACTTGTTTTCCCTTGGTTAATACTGTGATAGATGAGTAGATCTTAGAGCAGGTGCTGTTATTGTTTTTTAAATTTAATCATCAACAAAGATTGTTTGACAGGTCATCTTAGTACTGGATCTCCAGAGTCTGCAGTGCTTAATAAATATTATTTGAATCACTAATTGAATAAGTTGAACAGTCATCTTATTTTTTATGTATTTGGTTTTATTTTTGTTTGTGTTTTTTTTCTTATTTTTGCATCTGTTATTGAATGGCTGTTACGAGATATGTGTAAGGGTCTCTATTCTTTCTGTCACATAAGGAAATAATTATTATATCATATCCAAGTAAGGTCTGTGATCAAGGTAAGAACCATGTGGAGTATGGTCAGGAGCTGTTAGCATTTGCAAAGAAAAGCTCTGAAGGAAGTGACTCTGAATTAAACCTTGATATCCCTTTTTTACAGAGCTTAATGTTTAAAGATATTAGGATGCAAGGTAATATTTGAAAACGGTAAAGATATGCTTTTAAAGTAACTGAAATAAATAGGGTAAGTGACTTAATTCCCCTTCGTTTCTTTTTAAAAGCAAAAGCAGAGTTTATTTGTCATCTCTGCTCAGTGTTTTGTTTGCCTTTTTTCCCCTACTGAGCATGACTGGTGCCAGGAAGATTATCAAACACTTCTCATTAGTTTTAACTACTTTTATTTACTGGAAATTAATTGCTTAGCTCATTGGAATCATAAAGTTTCTCTATTATGGTATGATTGTCAGGTAAAAATTTAGTTCATGGACTGGAGCGGTGATGGAGAAACAAAGACTAAATAAAATTGATTCTCTTTTAAAACAAAACAACAAAAAATCTTAGTTTATATTGCCATTTTTTAAAATGTTGATTTGACAGTTGCATTTCTAGTATAAACTGCCAAAGATTTTATTGAAGTTGGAGAACCTATTTTGGTTATAGCTGAGCGTAAATGAATGTGTACTTGTGTAGTATTTAGATGGAGCCCGTTTCCTTCTAACTCATTTAGCTGGTAAAATTAATTTCCATTTGTATAAAATGTTGATTGTTTTTTTTTTTTTTTTTTAAGAGACAGCTTTATTTTTCACATGGCCTTTGTTGCTCCAACACTTAGTTGTGTACGTGGTGCTGGGGTTTGAACCCAGGTCCTCATGCTTGCCAGGCAAGCGCCGAAACCGCTGAGCTACCGCTCCAGCCCCTAAAATGTTGATTGTTATAAATGTAAGAGTAAAATGAATTCTTGATTATTGTGTTTTGGAAGACTCACCATAGACTATAAAAACTCTTTGAAGAGACAATAGGTTCTTTCTTTATTCATTCAATAAGCACTTATTGAGCTACTTGTAATTATACTTATATGACAAGCACTAGATGATGGGAATATTTATAGTAGGGAATAAACTAAGGAGACTCCCTTTTTTTCAATAAATATTCTACTGGGGGAAGATGGACACAAACTAGATTGTAAAAAATGAGTAATACCAGAAATAAATATGATGCTTCTCAACTTATGATTGGAGTTATAGCTGATAAACTGTTGTAAATTGGAAATAGTATAATCAGAAATTTAGTTAGTATAATTAGCCTGCGAAATGTAGCTTAGCAACAGTACACTGTGGAGCGTCTGTTACCCTTGTGATCATATGGCTGATTAGGAGTTGTAGTTCCTGCCATTGTCCAGAATTTCAAGAGTGTCCTGTGTGTATCACTTGCTAGCCCAGGAAAAGATAAAAATTTGAAGTACTGTTTCAATACTGGTTGCTTTTCTCGTATTGTAAAGTCAAAAAATCATAAGGTAAATTATAGGTTGGGGTCTTTGTTCTGTTAAAAAAAAAAAAAAAGAGTTAATCTGAATGATTTAAGCCTAGGGAGAATAGAATCTAGTATCGAGGTGGAAGGAAGAGGTACTGTTCTCAAGGACTAAAGGTAAAATGATTTTGGGAAGTTGAAGGAACTGGAAGAATATCAGTGTGGCAGAAGCAGAGTTGGGAGGGAGAACAGTGAGAACTTGATCTTATAGTTTAAGGTCAAGTTATGCTTAAATCCAGTGTTCAAATCTACAAATACACATAGATTTTCTATAAAAAATAATTAAAATCAATATAAAATAATTTAAATATATAATCAACATGCTAATCACTTGAATTTCTTTGGTGCCTAGAGCCTTGAGGCTTGCTTTCCCCAGAGTTCTTAAATCATTGTTATTAGTCATTTCATTTTCTTATATGATAAGTAATTGTTACTGTAGAGAACTCTACTTTTGATCTCAAAGTTTGATAACGTTTTTCCTTTTTGTTTTCAATAGACCGGCTTCTGAATATTCTAGTCCTGGCAGACCTCTTAGCTGCTTTGTTGATGAGAATACTCCAATTAGTGGAACCAATGGTGCAACATGTGGACAGTCTTCAGATCCCAGACTGGCAGAGAGGAGAGTCAGGTCACAACGACATAGAAATTATATGAGCAGGACACATTTACACACTCCTCCAGACCTACCAGAAGGCTATGGTATGGCAATTAGCAGAAGAAAAATAGTGTTTTCTTAGTTTTCTAAGAAAGAAAAGTAACTTAAAAAATTATTAATCCGAGTTTAGGGATTCTGCATGAAAACAAAAATAAATGTAAAACCTCCTGACTTAGAAAAATGTTTGCAGTGATAGAAGACTACCTAACCAATGTTTGACTTGTCACTTAGCCTCAGCTTTTATGCTCTTTTATAATGAAATGTGACTAATACCTTATAAGATATTGTGAGAAACTTGAAGCATAGTGAGACAACTTTGCAAATAGGTACTGTATAAAGGTCAGGTAGTAGTATTACTGATAAAGGTCATCTGAAATCAGACCTGTAGTATGGTCTGATTTTTTTTATATATAAACATATTTAGAAATAATTTCAAAGTCATATTTGTTAGTGTGTTTATTGTATTTGTGTTCTCTATAATTTTGGATTATCTGAGTACCTGGTTTGTTGTGATTTAGTCACTTCTGTATTTGGGTAAGATGAAATTATTCTTGTAATTTCCTAGAAATGTAGAATTTCATGAGGAAAATGACATGAATCTTCTAGTTGAATACAGAACCACCTTCTTCTTTTTCTTTTTTTTTTTTGAGATGGGGAACTGGATATTGAACCTGGGGTACTTAACCATTGGGCCCCACCTGCAGCCCTTTTTATTGTTTTAATTTGAGACAGAGTCTCACTGATTTGCTTAGGGTCTCACTAAGTTGCTCAGGCTGGCTTTGAACTTGTAATCCTCCTGGTTCAACCTCCTGAGTTGCTGGGAGTAACAGATGTGCACCCAGCTGAATATAGAACTTTCTGAATAACTGCTGTGAACACTAGCATATAATGAACTTGACTGTCCACTCGTTGCTTTGTAAAGCTAACTAAATCCTTGCCCTCTTAGCACTGACTGCTAGTGAATTATTTTGGGCTGATGGTGATATCTAATGACCAACATTGGGAATTGCTTGATCTAAGTTGTTCTTTATTTTTACTCTAGAATATTTTCAAAAACTGTTCTGCAAATTCATGATTCTAATTTTATTTTAAAACATACTTAAAAATTTTTTTTCTTTTGGCACTGGGAATTGAAACCGGGGTGCTTTGCCACTGAGCCACATCCCCAGCCCTTTTTATTTTTTATTTTGAGGCAGGATCTTACTAAGTTGCTTGGTGCCTTGCTAAGTTGCGGAGGTGGAGGTAGCACTGGAACTTGGGATCGTCTTATCATAGCCTCCTAAGTAACTGGGATTATAGGTATATGCCATTGTACCAGACCATACTTTAGGTCTTTAATTTGAAAAAGAGAAAATGGTTTATTCCATAGGTTATTTCGAGTATGGGAAACAGACAAACCTTAGTTCATATCCCAGCTTTGTCATGTTATGCTGAGCATAGTATTTAACCTCCGTGAATCTCAAATTTATCTTCTCTAAAATTGAGAACATAATAGTACTGACAGTGTAGATTTGTTGCAAGAAATAAATGATATAGTTTTATGTAAAGTGTCTGACATAGAAAGCACTCAATAAAATTTAGCTGTTTTTATCACTATAAAGACCTTAGAGTGAAGTTAACTCCTGCCTTTTCTCTTTGAGATTATAAAGGCAAGCTGTTTGGAGTAGGAATGGTTATACTTTTACAATATTTGTGTGATCTGGATTAAAAATGTTTAAAACATAGGAATAAAATAGATACTAAGATTATTACAGCTGTCATCTGTAACTGATTTTAAACATTTTTATGTTTGTAATTTTTTAAATTTGGAAATTTAAGTTTATTGACTTTAGAGGGTTATACTTTTCTGTTAATGAGTATTATCAATAGTTTTATTGTCTTGTATATTGAAATTTCTCATTAGATTTTGTTTAAAGAAAACTAGTTTTGTTGCTTAAGAAAACAAGGACTGAAGAAATCCTTTTACAAATTCTTCTTCAACCTGGTTTTCTTTCTTTCTGCCCAAGGGCTTTGAGCTTATTTCATCTTAACTTTTCTTTCCCCAGGGTGCACCCTTGATGTATAATTCTCTTCTTTCCAACTTGATTGTTTTTTCATCTTACCTGTTTATGACTAAACAATGTGTCCCTTGTATCTCATCTTTTTTGTGTCTATTTTAACTGAAATGTAGTCTTAATATACTTCTGGGGGCTGGAGCGGTGGCTCAGCGGTTTCGCCGCTTGCCTGGCAAGCACGAGGACCTGGATTCAAACCCCAGCATCACGTACACAACTAAGTGTTGGGGCAACTAAGGCCATGTGAAAAACTAAATAAAGTTGTTTCTCTCTTTCTCTCACTGTCGCTCTCTCTTTAAAAACAAAACAAAACAAAAAACAACACTTCTGGGGGTGGGAGGAGTGGCTCAGTGGTAGAATGCTTGCCTGGCATGCATGAGGCCTTGGGGCAAACCCCAGCACCACATATACAACTAAGTGTTGGAAAAACAAAAACCAGATGAAAAAATAAAATGATTTCTCCCTCTCACTCTCTCTCGCTCTTTAAAAAAAAAAAGTTTGAAAATGAATACACTTCTGGGGCTGGAGTGGTGTCTAAGTGGTAGAACAGTTGCCTGGCATGAGTGAGGACCTGGGTTCCATCCTCAGCACCACATATACAACTAAGTGTCAGAAATACAAAAAACAAATTGAAAAAATAAAATAAAATTTGTTTCTGTCCTTCTCCCTCTTCGCTCTTCCTCTCCTTCTCCCCCTCTCTCTCTTTAAAAATGGAAAGTAAAAAAAAAAGAATACACTCCTGACCAGGCATGGTGGTGTACATCTGTCACCCCAGTGACTCAGAAGGCTGAGGCAGGATGGCAAGTTCAAGGCCAGTCTCAGCAACTAATCGAGGCCCTAAGCCACTTAGCCAAGACCCTGTCTCAAAAAATAAAAAGGGTTTGGGATGTGGCTGTCATTAAGTGCTCCTGAGTTCAGTCTCTAGTAGTTTAAAAAAAAAATCACTTTACTTTTTGTCGTGTTCACTTATTGGTATTGTGACAATTTTATTTTCTGTTTTTCATTGCCACATGTTTAGTATTTGTGCCACACTGTAAGTTTAGTTAGGCTTTAGATAGCTGGCTGATAACCTTAAAACTATTTCCAGGAAACAGAACAAATGATTTGTAAAGCTGCTATTCATAATGAAATTGGTAATTTGGAGATTATCCCGTATTGGTATATCTTCCTCGTGTATGTAACTGTTTAATTTGGACATTCTGAATGTGTTTTTATTATTAATTTTCTTTATTTTACAGAACAGAGGACAACACAACAAGGTCAGGTATATTTCTTACATACTCAAACTGGTGTGAGCACATGGCATGATCCAAGAGTACCTAGGTAAGAACATATTTTAAGTACTGTTTATACTATGAATATACATTGTACTTTAGATTTCTTTGAGTTTTTAAAAAAAGTATTTAACTTCTAAAAATGGTTATATAAATGTTTGACTCTTTCTGATAGTCATTTAATTTTGGCATTCAGTAGAAAGACTTGCCTATTTCTCTGTAGTCTCACCTGTTCTCCCCACCAGTGTCCAGTCCCCTTCTCTAACACCCTTAAAGAAAATGAGGCAGCTGGGTATGGTGGCATATGCCTGTAATCCTATTTTAAATGAGGCCAGAGGATCAAGTTCAAAACCAGCTTCAGCAATTTATCAAGTCCCTAAGCAGCTTTTAGGAAGACTCTGTCTCCAAAAACAAAAAACAAACAAAACAAAAAAAAGTAATAATAGTAATAGGGAGGGTGTTGGGCATGTGACTAAGGGCACGACTGGATTAAATCATTGGTGTTTTAAAAAATGTGGGGCAAAACATGGGCCTTTTACAAGTTTGAAAATTATCCTGGAGGGGAAAAATATTATTATAAAACATTCACTTTTAAAAAGGTAGGAGATTTCTAGGTGCAGTGACGTGCACCTGTAATCCTAGCAACTTAGGAGGTTGAGGCAGGAGGATTGTGAGTTCATAGCCAGCCTCAGCAACTTAGCCAGGCCATAAGCAACATAGTGAGAATCTGTCTCAAAATGAAACAAAAAGGGCTGGGGATGTGACTCAGTGGTTAGGCACCCCTGAGTTTGATCCCCAATAACCCCCCCCCAAAAAAAAAAGATTGATTATTGTGATTTCTGGTTAGGTTTTTTTTTTTTTTTAGAGGGAGAAAGAATAATTTTTATTTATTTTTTCATCCAGCCTTTGTTTCTCCGACACTTAGTTGTGTATGTGGTGTTGGGGTTTGAATCCAGGTCCTCGCCCATGCAAGTCAAGTGCTCCAACCTCTGAGCTACTGCTCCAGCCCCAGGCTTTTTTAAAGTTAAAAAAATTGAATTTTATGTAAATTATTAGTGATCTTTAATAAAGTTTCATTTTAATACAGAAAAGAAAAAAAGTGGCTAGGCCTAGTGGATGATGCCTATAATCCCAGCCCTAAAGGCTGAGGCAGAATCATCTCAAGTTCAAGGCCAGCCTCTACAGTTTAGGGAGACCTTGTTTCAAAATAAATAACTAAGGGCTGGAGCGGTGGCTCAGCGGTTTCGGCGCTTGCCTGGCAAGCACGAGGACCTGGGTTCAAACCCCAGCACCACGTACACAACTAAGTGTTACAGCAACTAAGACCATGTGAAAAACTAAATAAAGTTGTTTCTCTCTTTCTCTGTCTCTCTCACTGTCCCTCTCTCTTTAAAAAAAAAAAAAAAAAAACAACTAAGAGTTGAGGATGTAGCTCAGTGGCAGAGTGTTTGCCTAGCATGCAGGAAGCCCTGAGTTTGACCCCCATTGCTCCACAACGTGTAAATAAACAACCAGGATAATAAACTAAAAAGGGCTGAAGATCTAGCTTAGTTGTAGAATACCCCAGGCTTCAATCCCCAGTAACAGGAAGGAGGGAAAAAAAAAACAAAGAAGAAGAAAAGAAAACAACTAAATTCCTTTTCATTTAAATACCAAAGCTTGTATATTTGAACTATAAACATTGCATTTACTAACCAAAATGTCAGTTATTTTTTAGCTTCAAGAAGATCAAATTAGGGGCTGGAGCAGTGGCTCAGTAGTTATAGCTCTTTCATCCCTCCCTCTTCAAAAAAAAAATAGATGGAATGACACATATCAGTTTAGTTATTTAACATTCTAGGGTGCTGGAGTGGGGACTCAGTGGTTGGAGCACTTTCCTAGTATTGCGGGGACCTGGGTTTGTACTCCAGCACCACATATACAACTAAGTGTCGGAGAAAGAAAAGCCAGATGGAAAAATAAATAAAATTGATATTCTCTCTCTTTCACTCTCTCCCTCTCTCTTTATAAAAAAAAGAAAGAAAAAAATTCTGATATAAAATAATGAGTTTTTCAAACATTTAATTTTCTTCTTTCTCCTTTTTCTTTTTTTAGTATTAGGGATTGAACCCAGGGGCACTTTATCACTGAGCTACATCCCTATCCCTTCTTATATTTTATTTTGAGACAGGGTCTGAATGAGTTGCCCAGGTTGTCCTTGAATTTGCAGTCCTTCCTTGTCTTCCCCAGTTGCTGGGATTCTAGGCATAGGTCACTGACAGCATGAGTTATTTTCTAATGAACACATGCAAAATACCAAGTAGTACAGATGAAGCTGCAAAAAAGCCGGAATTCCAAATTAAGTTCTAAATCAACTTTGTATAATACATGTGTATTCTGTAGAATGAGGACGTTCTATTTTGTATGTCAGATGCTTCCCCCACTCCATACAAATAAACAAAACCCATGGAGTGTCAAGAGAACTTTCCTTCTTACAGCTGACTCAAACTTCTATCTGTAACTGAGTCAAAAACAGATGTGACTGGCTAATCATGGATTGCTTTGATACTTTGTATTTATTTGTAAATAAAAGTATTATAATGAAAATATTTGGTTACAGAGTTTAATTAGACTCTTGAGGGTGGAAGCCAAGGAAATATGCTGTCGCTAGTTATCCTATCAAGGTTGCCATTTCTTGGCAGTGTAAAATGTTAGTTTTTAAGAAGTAATAGAGGGCAGGAGGGGATGCCGGTTTGAACCCCAGCACCACATATGCAATGGAGTGTTGGAACAATGAAAGCCACTTGAAAAACTAAATAAAATTGGTTTTCACTTTCTGTCTGTCCCTGTCCCTCTCTCTCTTAAAAAAAAAAAAAAAAAGTAGTAGAGAGGGATTGGACATTTAGCTCAGTGGCAGAGCGTTTGGGTAGCACATGCAAGGCCCTGAATTCGATCCTTGGCCCTTAAAAAAAGTGGAGAGGGAATTTTATATCTTTTAAAATTAAGCTTGCTGGAAAAAATCCAAGGTCCTAACTTAGAAATTAGAGCTTTGATAAATAAATTATGAAAAGAAGTGTTTTGGATTCTGTTTATCAAATTGAAGGTAAATAATAAGCTTTTCTTTAAAATTATTTAAAATCATTGGAAATATATAGAAGAAAAATGATTTTGCAATAGTGAGAAAGATGAACTTGAGTTTATCTGTTGACAGAATAGAATGCAAACTGGCAGTAGAAGTTGAAATTTAGATAGATTTTCAACATTGCTGTTGGGAATTGGGAATATGTGCTCTTATTCTTAAGAAAGCATGTCCATTTTCTGTTGGTGAACGAGGGTTTCAGTAAAAGTTTAAGAATATGTATATACATATATAGAGAGATGTATGTATATTCATATGTGTAGAGAGAGATATATATTCATATGTACATAGATATAGATATATAGATATATTTTGGTACTAGGGATTTGGACCCAGGGGTGCTTAACCACTGGACCACATGCCTAGTCTTTTTAGTTTTTACTTTGAGGGGAGGGTCTTGCTAAATTATTTAGGGCCTTGCTAAATTGCCAGGGGTGGCTTTGAACCTGTGATCCTCCTGTCTCAGACTCCTGAGTTTATGGAATTATGGGTGTGTGCCACTGTGCCCAGTTTATACTTTTTAGTTTATTTTGTATAATCCTGTAGCAAATATGCCTTTTCTATGGAGGATCTTTTCTCAGAGCATAGTATATTTATTAAAATATCATTACTATTTAAAGACATTTGCAAAATTGTATAAACCAGCTATTTGAAAATAACTGTATATAAAGATGTGCAGTGTAGCTAGGCATGGAGGTGCGTGCCTGTAATCCCAGCAGCTGGAGAGGTTGAGGCAGAAGGATCGCAAGTTCAAAGCCAGCCTCAGCAATTTAGGCCCTAAGCAACTTACCAAGACTCTGTTTCAAAATAAAAAATAAAAAGGGATGGGAATGTGAATCAGTGGTTAAGCGTCCCTGGGTTCAATCCTTCATTAAAAAAAAGAAAAAAAAGATATGTAGTATTCTTAAATTTATCTGAGAAGTCCTATTTCATTTGCTTTGCATTTCTATTTAATGATAAAGGCCTAATTATTCATTTTATTGTGTACTCTTAAAATTTATATTTGTGTTTTATGGCTGAGTATTCATTTTTCTGTAATCAGTTCCCAGTTGGATATAAACAGTATTTCCAGTTTTCTACTGTTAGTCAGTGCTAAAGCTCTCCCACATATAGATTCATAAAATTCTAAATAAAATATTTCAAAAATAGTTTTCTGCATTATATTGATAGAATACTCATTCTCTGATTTCCATCCTTGTTTTTTCACTTTGAAAAGTTCCATTTAAGAAAACCATTTATTTTTAATGATAGTTCATTGATGGTTCTTTGCAGTTGTCACTTCTAAATTCCTAAATATTGCTTATCATAGCTGTTATCTGTTTGGTCTCCGGTGGTGCTTGGGGATCTGCTTCTGTAGCTTATTGTTTCTTCTTGACTTCCACAGGGTATTCCTTTCTCAAGTGTTTGGTGATCTTAGCTCATGAGTGTGTTATTTGATCTTGATTAGGTGGGGTTCTCTGGCCCTGAAGTGGGAATTTAGGCCGTTTTCCCGGAGTCATTCCATCCTGTTGGAGTTCTCAGTTTCTGAGGACTTTGTTTGTTTTCCTTCCCAGCTTCGCTGCTGGCTACTCAGGTAGCACTTCAGGTTCCTCCCTCCTCTCTCTTCCACCTCCCACCACCCTTCTTCTTTTTAAGGAGTGGAGCTTTCTTCTCTTTGCCTCTTGTGACTAGTTATGTCTTCAAATAGTATGTTTCCCTGTAAACTTGAGTTGTTCCGTAGCTGGAGAACCTATAAGCAAAACTCACAATCATTATTTCAACAAATCTTTAAGGGTCTATATGTGTCCATCATCATGTTTCACTGAGAATAAGCCATTATTTGATGAAAAAAATCTTTGTCTAGTTTAACTTTTCAAACATGATTTTGAAGATACTTATCACTATGATTATGTTATAGTTTAAATTTACATTAGACATGCTGCTTTATCTTCTCCCTGCCCCTTGCCTCCCTAAAAAAAGGACCATAAAAGATAGCTTTACTGTCTAGGTGGTTGAGTTTTCTTGGTTGCTTTCAAAGAGTGTCATCTCGTTAGTATTTTCAGACAATTTCAGTAGCCTAAGGTGTTCACTTGGGCTTGAAACGACCTGAGCATATTACTGATTGTTATATGAGGTCTTAGTGGGATCTCTGAAGACAGTGACTTCATTGTCCCAATGGATGATGACATCTACTTAAATACTTTGAGATCTTCACTCTGGAAGATTTTGTTTTAACAGTGTGGAGGATAAAAATTTGTAGTCCTTCTTACTGGTTTCTTGTAGGTAACCAAAGGAAAGCAATGCCTAGGGTCTCGTAGGGGACAGTGGCAAGGAGCTTCCATGCCCACTCTGGGCACACCACCTTCCTAACACCTCAATGTTTTTTTTTTTTTTAACAATTCGAAGCTCCTTATCTCATTTTTTAAGGTCCTATAAGTCCTTGCTCATATGTGATAGTATTTTCAACGTGTGCAATATAACAGTGGCATTTGGTCCTTTAAAAGTCTATCACTTTTTCTCATTGCAGCTGTAAGCCTTAGAGCATTCTTCCTTAGGTGTCTTAAACAGGTTTTTCACTCAGTAACTTTACAGTTTTCAAAAATCAAAATGAGTAGTTATCCTTTAAAAAATATGCTGTGATTATTTTCAGGATCACAGTTTTAATAACCTTTCCAGGTTTGCTTTGTTGAGAGCTTAAAATTACTCATAGAATAGACATTTATTTACACAGATTTTATGATATAGTAAAGAAAGAAATAGTTGAAGGGAAATTTTAGAAAACATTTTCTTTATCACTGATATTTGTAACACAATATTTTCTGTCAAACAAATATTGAAGTATAGTTTATGTTGGCAAATGTTGTGATTGCTTTTATATTAATTTAAAATCTGTATTACATTAAAGTCCAGAAACTTGCTTACTAAAAGTGTAGGCTATGTGATAAGTTCTTCTGAGCTATTTACAGATTGGGTTTTGAATATGGGAGTTTGTTAAACCATTGGGAATTAAAGATTCCAGCTCAACATCTCAAGTTTCTGAAACAGTACATTTTCTCAGTCTTCATGGAATTGTTCTGTGTCATTTACACTTGCTTGGCTCAGCAGGCCCAGCAATGAGGTATTTTTTATTTTATATTTGTTTTTGCAGGGATCTTAGCAACATCAATTGTGAAGAGCTTGGTCCTTTGCCTCCTGGATGGGAGATCCGTAACACTGCAACAGGCAGAGTTTATTTCGTTGACCATAACAACAGAACAACACAATTTACAGATCCTCGGCTTTCTGCTAACTTGCATTTAGTTTTAAAGTAAGTTTTTAAAAGAATACATTGTTGAAATCTAGTTTGAACTAGAGGAAATTGATGGATACTTTTTATAATGTGAAAGAATGTCTGCTGTCTTCAGTTTGTGACTTTATTGATCAAATTTTATGTAAGAGTATGACAAATTTTATTATACATATGAGTATTTTAATTCTACTATGCTTAATTAGGAACTGACCTTAAAATATTAGGATAAAGGTGTGTTTTGAAAGTACTCAAGTAAGAGGGCTTTTTATCTCAGGCAGTAGCTTGACAGGAGAAATTGAGGCTGAACAAGCTAATTTTGTGTTGCTGCTACAGTTCAATTAATATTAGTGGTTAAAACGTAATAGCTTTTATTGTGTGCAAAGTGTTGTTCTTTTACTTTAATACAGCAGTTTCTTCCCCAGAAATTCTGTGAGGTAGTTACTGCTGTTTAGATGGATGAGGAAACTGAAATAGAGAGGTTGACGTTCTTAGGTCGCCAGGTACTAAGTGGCCATGTTTGGGTTCACACCCAACACCTTGGCGTTAGTTGCCTGTTAACCATTATATTGAGCATTGTTTGTACATGCTATTTGCTTTTCTTTTCCCTTTAGCAATCTAGTTTTTTCCCTAACTAAATTAGTTACTGGCATTGCCTTCTGAGGAAGGGAAAGGGGAAGCAGAAGGAAAAAAGAAAACAAAAAATTTAAATAGTAGGCAAGTACCAAAGTATCTTTTTCAGTAATTATGGTGAAACCATGTGAGTTGTGTATGTTAGGGAGAACAAGGGGAAAAGTATTGAGTTATGAATCTAGGGCCTTGCACATGCTACCCAGCACTCTGCTTCTGAGCTGTGATCCCTAGCAGTGACAATACCACGGTGACAATGGTATGGCAGCAAGCTTCTGGGCCTTAGAATCTGAAGAACAAGGTTCTCTGTGACACCAGAGTAACTCACTCTCGCATCTCTAAATAAATGATATTACCTGGTGTGCATTCCTCATTCCTTACACTTAAAATACTTAATCAGAAGTGAAGTACTAGGCTACTATGGCTCAGTGGTTACGGTGCTTGCTTGGCAAGCACAAGAACGCAGGTTTGAACCCCAGCACCACATATACCATGAAATGTCAGAGCAACGAAAGCCACATGAAAAAACTAAAGTTGATTCATTCTTTCTGTCTCTCAAACTGTCCCCCCTCTTTGAAAAAAAAAAATAAAAAAAGGAAAGTACTTACACTGGGCATGGTGGTGCACACCAGTAATCCTAGTGGTTGGGGAGGCTGAGGCAGGGGGATCAAAAGTTCAAAGCCACCCTCAGCAACTTCACAAGGCCCTGAGCTACTGTCTCAACATAAAAATTTAAAAGGGCTGGCGATATGGCTCAGTGGTAAAGTTCCCCGGGGTTCAGTTCCTGACACACACACACACACAAGTGAAGTATTTAAGATGAATGTTAAAACAAACCGTATGTGTTGGCACATTGTTGTAATCATTGCTTGGGAGGCTGGGGCAAAAGAATCGAAAGTTCAAGGCCAGCCTGGAAATAGAGCAAGACCTATGTCATAGTAATTTTTCTTCAAAAGGCTGGGGATGTAGTTCAGTGCTAAAGCACTTGCCTAGTGTGTTTGAGACTTTGAGTTCTATCCTGCCACTCTCTCCCAATAAAAGAAGAAAAGTTAAAATTAAATAATTCAAAATGACTTTGGAAAATGTTTCATTAATCTTTTTGGAGCTAGGTTAAATAAAGCAAAACATTTAAATGAGATCTGTTTACCAATTATTTAGGATAATAGAACAAAACATTTAAAGTATCTACCTTTGTTTCCTTCCTTGAAATATGTGCAGTTATCTTGGCTGTGTTATTATTTCAATAGATCTTACTTAATTATGGATAGAAAATTCTAAAATCTTAGTTACAAATTAAATACACAAGTATTAGCAGGCTTACAGTTTGTAAGCACCTGAAGAAATATTGAAAAGTATGGGCCGTTTATGTATATTAGGATCTGCAGTCTGCCGTTTGAGTAACACTGCTCTGGGGCACTTGTCTAGTAATTGAATTGCATCATCATAGAATATTTTAACCTCAACTCTAATATGCAAATATAACTTTTTTTTTTTTTTTTTAAAGAGAGAGTGACAGTGAGAGAGACGGAGAAAGAGAGAAACACCTTTATTTAGTTTTTCACATGGCCTTAGTTGCTCCAACACTCAGATGTGTACATGGTGCTGGGGTTTGAACCCAGGTCCTCATGCTTGCCAGGCAAGCGCCTAAACCACTGAGCCACCGCTCCAGCCCCAAATATAACTTTTCTAAAGTAGCTATTCCACTTTTAGTCTTTTACCAGCAGTATGTGAGTTCCTGTTGCTGGAGAACCTTACTAGTATTTGGTATTGTTGAACTTTATAATTATAATTTGCCAGTCTGGTGTCTTTAGTTGTATCTCTCTGTGACTTTAATTTGCATTTTCCTAAATTTTAATGCGATTGAGCTCCTTTTTGTAGGTTTATTGACCACTTGGATTTCCTGTTTTTTCTAGAGGTCCTCTTCATGTCTTTTGACCATTGTCTGTTGAGATTTAGCAGTTTTTTTGTTGGCCCATTGATCAGTTGTATGAAGTCTTACATAAATTGCTTATATCCTTTGTTTGATTTTCTGATGTGCCCTTTATGTTTTAAAATTTGAACTGTAGATGAATTTTTGATGCATTTATACTTTTTACTTAGTGAAATCTTTAATCCATCAGGATTTTACCTTATGTGTGGATTTAAGTGGCGTATAGGCACAACTAACAGATTTGGGGAGACGATAAGTGACAAGTAAGAAGTTGTTCTCTACAGAAAGCTTTTGTTTTATTTTGGTATCATTATTTGTTACTGTAAGGGAGGAAGTAATGAATGAAAGGGGAGACACAGCTCAAGAGTAACATAGATTTATTCTGAATAAACCTGTGGAGGGAGGGGGTCAGTGAGGATTGGGACACCTTGTCAGCTTACAGCCTTACAGAGGGCATGAGGGAGTAGAGGATTAGGGTGTTGCTAGAGTGATGTGAGGGAGGAGTCTTTGTATGATTGTGGAGTATTGCCCTGGGTTTAGGGATTAAGTGGTTTTTGTTTTAAGATGGAGGTTAAGTTTCAAAATGGTATTGACCAAGACAAGTTCTACCTAACAGTTAGCTTCCTCCTTCCCCTCCCTACTAGATTCAAAATTATGTAAAAAGAGGACCCATATTTTGCATATTTTTATTTCTTTAGTATGTAGCGTACCCAAATACTTGGCAACTGTGTATTTAATGAAGAACCAGAATTCTGGCTCTTTTGGAGACCCAGAAAAACTTCAAGAGGTAGTTGTATTTTATCTTTTGCCCTCAGGATGGGTAGTAGGAGTTTGGAGTTTGATTTCATGTTGCCATTTGACCATTATGGTGGATTGGTTAGTTACAGATCTTCTGTTAGTTGTGTTAAATAACTGAATAAAAATTAATGTTCTGAAGGAGGGATTCCAGATGGGGTGATTAGAAATGTTTGTTGCCTTTCCTATTTGAGTAAATGACAGGAAATAATTTGAAGAATACTTGACTGGTGTTTTTATGGTTACTAGTTTTCCAGTTTGTTAGTTTGCATTAATATCATCAACATTTGCCTTATCTCCAAATTTTATGGACATTCCCAGTAGATAATTTTCATGTAAAAAAAATTTTTTTTTTGTACTAGGATTTGAACTCTTGGACGCTTTGCCACTGAGCAAAGTCCTTTTCCTTTTTAATATTAGATAGGATCACTAGGCTGGCCTTGAACTTTCAGTTCTCCTGCCTCAGCCTCCTGAATCTCTGGGAATATTGGCATGTGCCACCACACCAGGTGTGAAAGTGTATTATTGTATTAAGGTATTATTTTGCTCCTCTCGTCAATGTCTTTGACTTATTGTGCCATGTAAAAGCTTTAGCATTTGTGTATCTTTTTTTTGTTGCTGTTGCTGTTGTTTTTTGAGGACAGAATTTCAGACTTGACTTGCCAGTGTCATCAGTAAAGTCTCTACCCTGATGAATCTTCCCTGGGTTTATAGTCATGTTATATTAGAATATGTAAAAATTATTCACAGCATATAAGTTTCTATCAGAAGTTAACTAAGAAGTGATAAAGGAGTTGGTTTTTATTTTGACATTTAACATAAAACTTAATTCATATATGAAAGTGAATTTATTATGTTGAAATATAAGAAACAATTTTAACCTCAATGAGGTTTAAAAAAAGATATTCATAAGGCAACTGTTTTAAAATTTAACTGTTGTATTAATCCTTATATATCTTAGAATATATTGAGTAGAAGATTCTTTTTCGTATTAATGCTTTATAAGACTATACTTTCAGGGATCATTTCTGTAGTTTGTATTAATGCTTTATTTCTATTTTTAAAGACCTTTGGGATATGTTTTAAATGTTTGTTAAAGTTGTGTAGTGGCTCAAGCCTATAATCCCAGCAGCTTGGGAGGCTGAGGCAGGAGGATCACAAGTTTAAAACCAGCCTCAGCAATTTAGCTAGGCCCTGAGCGATTTTGCCAGACCCTGTCTCCAATAAAAGGTGGGGGGGGGGGGCACTGTGGATGTGGCCCAGTGGCTAAGTGCCACTGATTTCAATCTGTTGTCCCAAGAAAATAAAAAGGTGTGTTAAAAGAAATTTTGAATCTACATCTGTGAGCTGTCAAATATGTTGTTATGTTATTTGGATCTGATATGGTTCTTACTGTTTTCTGTATGGATTTTTTTTTCCAAAAAAATGTTATTGGAGTATGATTCTTGCTCTTACCAGACTAATGTGAATTGAAAGTAGTTTAACCCTTGTTCTGATTTCTAGGAGGAGCTATGATGTATGGATTGTATTGTCATATAAAGTTCATAAACATTTTTAGATGGTTTGATTTTTAATTTTTTTCTTATTTTAGCATTTAGGAAGTGAGTACTGATTGCAGTGCAACCATAGGAAGGGGCTTATCTGGGCCAGAGAATAATGTGGTATAGGGCAAGTTATGTTTTAGAGAAGAATCTCCTATTCAAACTAAGAATTGGGAATTTTTTGAGAGGAAGCATTAAGACAAGTTATCCCTTAGAAATATGCAGTAGGCTTATTATATATAAAATGTTCATGAGGACATTGTTTGATTTAAATAGTTTCTTATGCACTACTTTAATCTCCCCCTCCCTTAAGTCTCTCCTACAATAGTATAGGTGTTATTCTCTTCAAAGGGATGTGTTTTGTATTCTGATGTAGTTCCTTTGAGGCCTCCACATGTAATCTGTCAGTGATGGAACAATTAAAACTATTGCAAAACACTGTCATTAGGACTCAATAAATTACTTGGCCAATGACCCATTCTTCTAAGAAATCGTTTTTAATCAAAAAACTTTTTTTTTTAAAGAAAGAGGGGACAGTGAGAGAGAGAGACAGAGAGAATCAATTTTTATTTAGTTTTTCATATGACTTTCGTTGCTCTGAGACTTCGTTGTGTACGTGGTGCTGGGGTTTGAACTTGTGTACTCGTGCATGACAGGCAAGCACAGTAACCACTGAGCCACCGCTCCAGCCCCGAAAAGCAAACTTTATACATCTTTTAGCCCAATAAGTATATTAGATGCAGTTAAAATAACCAACATTTAGACTGGAGTGGTGGTGGCTCAGTGGTGGCTCAGCAGTTATAGCACTTGCCTGGCATGTACGAGAACCTGGGTTCAAACCCCAGCAACATGTACACATCTTGGTGTCAGAAAAGCAAAAACCAGATGATAAAATAAAGTTGATTCATTCGTTTTCACTCCCACTCTCTCTTTTTTTTTTTTTTTTTAAAGAAAGAGGGACAGTGAGAGAGACAGAGAAAGGGAGAAACAACTTTATTTAGTTTTTCACATGGCCTTTGTTGCTCTAACACTTAGTTGTGTACGTGGTGCTGGGGTTTGAACCCGGGTCAAGCACCGAAACCGCTGAGCCACAGCTCCAGCCCCCCCACTCTCTCTCTTAAAAAAAAAAAAAAAGACTAACATTTACTCTCCGTTGTGCTCTGAGCCCTGGTTAATTAAGCACTATCTCATGTCACCCTTATTGTAACCCTATTCTGTTTCCCTTTCACTAATGAGGAAAATGAAGCCTTATAAACAAGTTATATAACTTGTCTAGAGGTTTAGAAAAAGTGCTGGAGCTGGGCTTTGAATCCGCCCAGGTTGACTGTAAAGAGGTGTTGTTTCCTTCCCTTTGTTTTCTCTTCCTGTTTTTATTTTAATGATAATTATTTCCCTGCCTTTGCTTGGCATTGTAGGATGATATTATGCCTCATAACCATAAATGAAGCTGTTTTTTTTCTTTTTAAGGATGGCTAGAGACAAGGGCTTTGTGATTTGAGTCTTCTCTGCATACCAAGTTCACCTATTTCAAGAAAATTATTTGATTTCCTGATAAAGTTTCTTGACATTATCAAACACCTTAAAGGATAGAGGATTGGCACCTTCACCGTTTCCTAGCTAGCAGTGACATCAGCCTTTACATAACTGCCCTTTACACTCTAGCGTGGTTGAAGGGACAGCCTAGTTTATTGGGCAATTGGATTTTTCTTTTCCCTGCATGTATGAGAAATAAAAGCTTCTAGTGCCTGAATCCTGGATCATTTGCTGTTTCAATTTTAAGTCTTTTCTCTTTGTAGGTCTTAAGACAGTCTTTCACACAAGACTTTGTGAATGAGCTTACTATTTCTGGATTTTTGAAAAATCAGGTTTATTGAAATATAATTGAGCTGGGCACAGTGATACACCTGTAATCCTGATGGCCCTGAAGGCTGAGGTAGGAGGATCGCAAGTTCAATGACAGCCTCAGCAATTTACCAAGCAATTTGTCCTGTCTCAAAATAAAAAAGGCTGGGGATGCTGGAACGGTGGCTCAGTGGTTATGGTGCTTGCCTGGCAAGTGTGAGGATGCGAATTCAAACCCCCAGCACCATGTACATAGCAAAGTGTCAGAGCAACAAAAGCCAAATGAAAAATTAAATCAAAATGATCTCTACCTGTCCCTCTCTCTTTAAAAAAAAAAAGGCTGAAGATGTGGCAGGGTGATTAAGTACCCCTGGGTTCAATCCCTGGTATAAAAAAAGATTTACACACACACACACACACACACACACACACACACACGCACACACGACATACAATCAATTGTAAGCATTTATTTATTTTAAGTTTTTGCAGTGCTAATAATTGAACCCAAGGCCTTATGAATGGTAGGTAAGTGCTCTACCAGTGAACAATATCCCCGGCCCTAAATATTTATACAGTTTAACATATTTAACATATTATACACCCAAGGAACTATCATCACATAAAAGTGAACGTATCCATCACTCCAAACATTTCCTCATTCACCTTTTAAATTTCTCCTGCTATCCTTGCTGCTTTCACCCTGCATTAATTAGTTTCCCAGGGCAGCTGCAACAAAACAGCACAAATTGGGTGAAGAATAGAAATTCATTCGCTCACAGTTCTGGAGGCTTAAAGTCCAGTCTGAGGGAGTCAGCTGGGTTGGTTCCTTCTGGAACCTCTGAGGGGCTCTGTTTCATGCCCCCTCCTAGCTTCTCGGTTTTCCTTGGCTTGTGGATGTTTCACTCTGATCTTTGTCTCCAGTCATCTCATGGCTTTCTTTCTGGTGTATCTGTTTCCATATTTCCATCTCTTATAAAGATGCCAGCTGGATTTAGGGCCAACCCCATGCATTGTGATCTCATCTTAACCTGATTATATCCATAAAGACTCTATCTCCAGGGGCTGGAGCGGTGGCTCTGCGGTTACGGCGCTTGCCCAGCATGTGCAAGTACATGGGTTCAAACCCCAGCAACCCACGTACACAAGTAAGTGTCAGAGCAATGACAGCCATGTGAAAAACTCAATAAAAATTGATTCTCTCTCTCTCTCTCACTGTCCTTCTCTCTTAAAAAAAAAAAAAAAGACTATCTCCAAATAAGGTCAAACTCACAGGTCCAAAGAGTTGGGACTTCAGCATGTTTTTGAAGAACACAACCCACAGCACACCTTCTTGAATTTTAGATAAGTGGAATCACATTGTATGTTTGCTTGGTTTTTTCTCTTTTTTTATTCAACATAAGTTTGATTTGTCTCTGTTTCATGTATTCCATTGTGTGGGTTTACAGCAATTTATTTATCCATTTTTACCTCTTGATGGACATCAGGGTTGTTTCCAGTATTTGGCTATGATAAAGCTTACTAAACATATATATGCAAGTTTTTATATGAATATATGCTCTCATTTCTTTTGGTTAAATAAGTACCTAGAGTAGAAAGGCTAAGTCATATGGTAGATTCATGTATGAAGTTTTTTTTTTTTTAAAAAGAGAGAAGGACAGTGAGAGAGACAGAGAAAGAGAGAAACAACTTTATTTAGCTTTTCACATGGCCTCTGTTGCTCCAACACTTAGTTGTGTACATGGTGCTGGGGTTTGAACCCGGGTCCTTGTGCTTGCCAGGCAAGCACCGAAACCGCTGAGCCACCGCTCCAGCCCTGTATGAGTTTTTTAATTAAAAAAAAAATTTTTTTTTAAAAGAGAGGGACAGTGAGAGAAAGAGAATCAATTTTAACCTCTGAGCCATATACATAGGGGATAGTGAGAGAAAGAATCAATGTTATATAGTTTTTCATGTGGCTTTCATTGCCCTGAGACTTAGTTGTGTAAGTGGTGCTGGGGTACAAACCCATGTCTTTGTGCATGCCAGGGGAATGCTGTAACTGCCAAGCCACTGCTCCAGTGCCCCCTATGTATAACTTTTAAAGAAAGTGCCAGATTGTTTTTCAGAATGTACTAGTTTACATTCCAGCCAGCAGTGCATGAGGTGTTGTTCTGCATCCTTGCTAACACATTAATCTTGTTAGTTTTAGACATCTGTTTGTTTGTTTGTTTGTTTTTTAAAGAAAGAGGGACATTGAGGGGGAGAGAAAAGCAATTTTTATTTAGTTTTTCACGTGACTGTTCCTCCAACACTTTGTTGTGTATGTGATGCTTGGGTTTGAACCCGTGTACTTGCACTTGCCAGGCAAGCACCATAACTGCCAAGCCACGCTCCAGCCCTCATTCTTGTTTTAATATACATCTCTGTAATGAGTAGTGATGGTGAGCATCTTTCTTGTGTTTATTTGCCATCCATGTATCTTTGGGAAATCTTTGTCCTCCACTCCCCCTTTAATTGGTCTGTTCAGTTTCTATTGTATTTTTGACAGTTGGATGTTTATATTTATGTCAGATATATGCTTTCCAAAGATTTTTCTTCTAGTCTATGACTTGTCTTTTCATTTTCTTTTTGGTGCCTTTTGAAAAGCAGAAAATTTTCTTTAAAATTTTGTTAAAGTTTAATTGGCTTTTATTGTATCTAAGAAACTATGACCTATCATAAGTTATAAATATGTTCTTCTATGTTTACAAGTTTTCTGGTTTTAAATTTTAAATTGAGTTCTGTGATCAATTTTGAATTAGTTTTTTTTATCTAGTATGAAGTATGCCCAAGTTTTTCCTACCTGATCCTGTAGTACTAGGACCTAAACCCAAGGCCCCACACATACTAAGTAGCTCTCTACCATGGGCTAACATCCCCAGCCCCCAAATTCATTTTTTAAAAATAGGATTGTATAATTATTTATGGAGTACTTTTTATAGCATAATATTGAGAGAGAAAGAGTATGTGTGTGCGTGTAAAAACACCTTTATTATGATACTTGGAAGAGTAGCATTTATAAATGCTGTATGGTTGCTGTGTATGGTGGTGCACCCTTGTAATTCTAGTGGCTTGGGAGGCTGAAGCAGGAGGATTGCAAATTCAAAGCCAGCCCCAGTAATTTAGCGAGACGCTGTCTCAAAATAAAAAAATGGACTGGGGGTGTTGCTCAGTGGTTGAATGCCCCTGGGTTCAATCCCTGATACAAAAATAAAAAAACTGTATGGTTATTATTTAAAAAATCA
>PVKS010001040.1:78674-139139 GCA_004027875.1 Aplodontia rufa
TTTTTTTTTTTTTTTTTTTTTTTTAAAGAGAGAAGGACAGTGAGAGAGAGAAAGAATCAATTTTTTTTATTTAGTTTTTCATATAGCCTTTGTTGCCCTGACACTTTGTTGTGTACATGGTGCTGGGGTTTGAACCCACGTCTTTGTGCATGCCAGGCAAGCGCTGTAAATGTTGAGCCACTGATCCAGTCCCTTCCCAGCCCATTTTTATTTTTTGTTTTGAGACAGGGTCTTGCTAAGTTGCTGAGGCTGGCTTTGAACTTGCGATTCTCCTGCTTTAGCCTCCAGAACCATTGGGATTATAGGCATGTGGTACTGTTCCTGGCTTATTTTACTTTCTTATCATGTGTAAAATTAATTTCAAACTCCAATTTTATCAGTATGTAGACATCAGTAGCAAATTATGTAACTTTATTTCCTGACAAATTATTGGAGTTAATTTCTTCATTATATTTATAGAATTATTTTAAAAAATTGTAAGTGCAACTTAGTGTTTTATACCAGGAGAGTAAAAGCATATCTAGGCAACGTACCTCTTAAAATTATTATTTCTATATTTAATGTACTTAGGGGATTATTTTTATGTTATGGTATTATGTATGTGGAGTTAGAAGTTGCTTTAGCCCAACAGTGAATTACTTAGTTTCTTTGAAGTTTACACTTAAAAATGGTTAAAATGGTAAATTTTATTTACTACATACACACAGCACTTGTTTCTAAAGTGCTTTTTTCTCTGATCTCCCACATTTTTGTAGTCTAGATTTTAACAGATAGAGGAGGAAGGGTTTCTGCCAAGCTGCCAGTTTGAACTTCTGTTTGGCTCTTCTAGAAAGACCGACTTTAAATAGCAAGTAGTTTGGCATATGCCTGAATTTTAAAACAGGTGATGGAATTTTAAAATAGGTGATGATAGAAGAAAATTGAAATGGTATTTGAAAAATTTGTTCCCAGCAGCAGCATAAGGCTTTATGGGTAAGCTCTATTATCTCATTCTATCTATTCATGTGGACTATGAGGAATAAACTTTGGAGCTGGTTTATTGTTGCCAAAAAAAAAAAAAAAAATCAGGCTAACCCTGTGTTCTAATAAGGCTTGACAAATGATACAGCTAGACCCAATTTATATTCTGATGGCATTTTAAATATAAATTGCAATCTTAATTCACAACAATATTTCTGTCACTTCTAGTCGGCAGAATCAGTTGAAAGACCAACAGCAGCAGCAAGTGGTGTCATTATGCCCTGATGATACAGAGTGTCTGACAGTGCCAAGGTATAAGCGAGACCTGGTCCAGAAGCTAAAAGTCTTGCGGCAAGAACTTTCCCAACAACAGCCTCAGGCTGGCCACTGCCGCATTGAGGTTTCCAGGGAAGAAATTTTTGAGGTAAACTTACAAGTCTTGTTTTAAAATAGAAGAAAATTAAATTTAGTGTTTAACTCTTCCTTTTCCAAGAATACTTTTTGGGATTCCTATCCTTCTCGAATTGAACCATTCTCATGTTTCTTTTTTAATTGTGGGGAGTAAAGGCAATATTACTGGAGAGGCTTGGCAGCGAGGTAAACATTAAATGGGATGCAGAGTGCCCCATGTTCCCCTTAGTTCGGTTTGGTCTTTTCATTGCAAATACTTCTGTTAGTGAATTTTAAAAGGCCACAAATATTATTCATCCCTTGGTGTCTGATTCTTCTAAAAGGTAAGGGACTCTTACTAAAAAAATTATTTTGTCTAATGACTGTTGGATTACTTCCTTAATTTATTGAAAATCTTTGTTATATAATTTTATCTTTGGATTATAGCCCTGCTATCAGCTTCAGAATTCTCATCATAGTAGGTGATAGAGGTCAAAGGTAGTGTTTTCCCACTCATTAGAAGATTCCTGTACGAAAGACAATTGGAAACCTGATAATCCTTCCCGTAAAGGATGAACGTTTTTCTTTCAGAGCAGTTCTGACCTTGTTTGTAGTCAATCAGTTGTTCATATTTTAAAATGCTGTAATGCTGTCTCTGTAGTGAAAACCACTTTATTATTGCTTATGTTCTTTTAGAACTGTTTTTCTTCTACTTTCTTTAGGGCCTGTAACCTAAAATTAGGTCAACCAACTTTTAAAAATTTGCTGCTTCTACCTAATTCTGTTTTTCTTGTGAGTAGACGCATTACTATGGTTCACAGAACCATTATGCCTACTAGTAGGCTCTTAATATTTAATATAATACTTATCAAATGAATTGCTTTCAGAAGGATTACACTATATCCATTTTGTTTAAAAGAATCCTGTGAGGTTTAAAACATTTGGAATTTATCTATTGATTTGATGAACAAATTTCACTCTTTAAATTGTGTTTTGTGGGTGGAATGATAGGGAGTTTAACAGGTTAAAAACACCTAATAATAATATATATTATTTTTTTTCCAGGAGTCATACCGACAAGTCATGAAAATGAGACCAAAAGATCTCTGGAAGCGATTAATGATAAAATTTCGTGGAGAAGAAGGCCTTGATTATGGAGGGGTTGCCAGGTAAAGACTTGCTTGTCAGCTAATGACATGTGGATCTTTATACTGATAAATTTAAGATACTTCCTGTGATGTAACTTTCTTATGGAGATTTATTTTCTAGTCTAAGATTCCCTAATGTTTGCAAAACAGAAAAAATTCTCTAGATACATTCATAATGAGGTTAGGATAGTGGTACTACCACAGGAGTTATTTTAGTGCTCTCTAATGAATCATATAACCTAAAAAAGACTTTTTCTGAAAACAAGCTGTAATTCTTCATGGATTGCTGGCAGGACTAGCAGACCCTGTGGTTTCATCACCTCTTTCCTTTAGCAGTTCTTTCCTTTGCTTTACATTGTCAGGAACAGTCTTGAGGCTTTAATGATATATTGTCTAAACGTTGTTTCCATTGTCATTGTGAGTGTGTGTGCTTCTCTCATGATGGTCCTTTGAATGTTGCAGCACAGAAGGTATAATGTTTCTGCTACGTTCATAATTGAACATCAGTCTAATTGATTTGTTTCTGATAGTATATCTACTATCAGAATTATTTTCATGTGTGAAAATTCACTTTATGTAAATGTAGGAGAAGCAGAATAGCTTTGAATTGAAATTTTGAAAGGACTATCAAAATAATTTTTCCCTATTCTAAAGCCAACCTAAGGGCTAGGAATTGCTTGCCTGGTATGCACAAAGACCCAGATTCAAACCCCAACACCACATACACAACTTTAAGTGTGGGAGAAACAGTAACCAGATGATTAAATAAAATTGATTCTTTCTCATTCTCTCCCTTTCTCTCTTAAAAAAATGGAAAAATTAAAATAAATAAAGCCAACCTAAATTAAATAGAGCTTTCACTAAGTTCCATAGCTGTTACTTAACATTACTTTTGTTCATTTGTAGGCTTATTTTCATTCTTTCACCTTTTTACTGCAAATGGATAATTTCTTAAAGTTTTAAAAATTGTTCTCTTGCACATCACATTTAAGATTTAGTGGTTCTGGGGCTGGAGCGGTGGCTCAGTGGTTTCGGCGCTTGCCTGGCAAGCACGAGGATCTGGGTTCAAACTCCAGCACCACGTACACAACTAAGCGGTGGAGCAACTTAAGGCCATGTGAAAAACTAAATAAAGTTGTTTCTCCCTTTCTCTGTCTTTCTCATGGTCCCTCTCTCTTTAAAAAAAAAAAAAAGATTTAGTAGTTCCTGTGGAATTATAATTTATTTATAAGTAGAATTCATTTGTTTGTAGGAAAATATTATCTGCTAGTGACATCTATATATATATCAAATTACTAGTCTTAAAAATCTTTTTTTTTTTTAAAGAGGACAGAGAGAGAAGCAATTTTTTATTTACTTTTTCATGTTTTCATTGCTCCACACTTAGTTGTGTACATGGTGCTCGGGCTCATACCCGCTTAGTGCATGCCAGGCAAGCGCTGTAACCGCTGACCCACTGTTCCAGCCCCCCAAAATATCTTTTTAACCTTATATTCCATCAAGGTTTGGGCAGAATAAATGGGATTGGCAAAGAACTGAACTTTATTCTATAGTAGAACCCTAAAATAGCTACGCTTTGATACTTATTCTAAAAACTTGGGGAAAAATTATTTTCTTTAACAAAAACACAGACTCACATGCAGGACATACCAGTTATCTCTCCTATCTCTACGATGATTTTTTGAGTGTTACATAGCAATAGCAATTTGATGTAGACTCCATCGCATTATAGAATTTCGAAATATTTTCCTTTAACTAATTGGGAATGCTATTCTACCCCATTTGCTACAAATGTATTATTCAAGCTATTTAATCCATAATATTAAAACTTTCCATTTTAGTGATTTTCTGTAGTTGAGGAATAAAAATTGAGATTAGAACTGTCTATTAAGTTGCAGACTAGTGATTTTATTTCATTTCTACCATGATGAATAACAAGTTATCTTTTACACTTTAAAAACTATAAAAGATTTAATAAGTTGAGGATAGTAGTGCTTTTTATTGTGAGGTTTTGAAAACATGAATGTAGTACATGTGAAATCAAGAAGTGGTATGGATCATACTCAGAGAATGCAGCCTGGTACTTGTGTCCACACCTATGCCAAAAGCCTTGGAATTGCTGATTTTTTATATTCTTATCATGGTACATTTTAGGCTCTATTCAGTAAAATATGAGATAGATAATGAAATTTCCTTACTAAAACAATACCAACAACAAAACACCCCCTTGTCTAAAAGTAAGAGTAAATTAATGTTGTATTACATATATCCATATAAACTAATATAAATCTGTATTTATAGATTTATCCTAGGAGTGGACTAGGATAGTCTAGATGGTTGTTTTGAAATGAAACCATGTTGTTCCTTTCATTTTATATTTATTGTGGCTTACAAATTTATCAAACATTTAAAGTAGCAGATTATGGGGCTATAGCATTTCGTGAGTAGCTGAACTGCTAAGTAATAATATTTATACTTTCTGATGCTAAAATGTAATAAAATGGCCTAAAATGGAGTGAACAGAGACTTAAATGTAATTATAATTAGTGCTTTATTTTCTTTTATTAATTAAAAAATACTTGCTGAAATGATGAATAGCATATCTTAATAAAAATTATTAACAATTCCTTTGTTATATTTTATTTTCTAGGGAATGGTTGTATCTCCTGTCACATGAAATGTTGAATCCATACTATGGGCTCTTCCAGTATTCAAGAGATGACATCTACACGTTGCAGATCAATCCTGATTCTGCAGTTAATCCGGTATGATGATGTGAATTGGGACCTACAGTGCTTGTTTCCTCTAAATGCAGTGTAGTTTATTAACATTAATTGATTGATTGTGGTACTGGGAATTGAATCCAGGGGTACTCTGCCACTCAGCTATGTCCCTAGACAGACCTTTTTATCCTATCTATCTATATATTTAATGGTAGATGGATAGATATTGGGGATTGAACCCAGGGACACTTAAACACTGAGCCACATCCCCAGCCCTTTGTATTTTTTATTTGAGACAGTGTCTCCAAGTTGCTTAGAGTTTCACTAAGTTGCAGAGGCTGGCTTTGAACTTGAGATCTTTCTGTCTCAACCTCTCCAGTAGTTGGGGTTATAGGTGTATGCCTCCATGCCTGGCTGAATATAGTTCATTACCTAGCAATAACTTGTTACACTCTTTGACTTAGCAATTCCTCTTCTAGAAAATTTTCTTAAGTACATGATTATGGATATATGCAACAATTTGGGCACAGGGATGTTTATTATTTATAGTAACCCCAGTTGAAAACAAAAGTTGTCCATATGAGGGAAGATTGGTTCACTTATGACATAAAACCGAACGATAGAAATGGTTCAGAGTACAGTTTCTGGAGTTAGAAATATGTGAAATCATATCCTGTTCTTATAACTTAACTTTGCTTTGTGACTGTCGGCAATTTCATTGACTTAAACCTCAGTTTTTTTAATTGCTAAAAATAATAAATACAGTTCATGTCTCAGAGACAAGTCTGAGAGTTAAATGGGACCCTGTACGTTGTGAATTTAGTACTTTGCTGTATACTCTTTAAAAAACCCTATTATACATTTTTATGAACTTCAGAAAAGTTAGCAGTTGTTTTTTAAAAGAGAGGGACAGTAGAAAGAGAGAATTAACTTCGGTTTTTCATGTAGCTTTCACTGCTCCGACAACTTTGTTGTGTACATGGTGCTGGGGTTCAGACCTGCATCCTCACACATGCTAGCCAAGCACCAAAACTGCAGAGCCACCGCTCCAGTCCCCATATGCTGCTTTTAAAAAAAGAAATAACTATTTTTAAGATCAAAGGGAGTTTTAAAGATGAGCTTAAACATTACTTATCAAACAGAAGTGAAATAATTTAAAAATACAGATATCTAACTAATAGGTGAAAAAACAAATATATCCAAACATGGCAGAAATGTTAGATTCATTGCAGAATTGCAGGTAATTCTCTACGAGAGGAAGATTTGTAGAGCCCACTACCAGCATTGGGATAATCCCAGCTCACATTTGTTGAGTGCTGACCATATGCTGGGCCCAGTGCCGTTGGTTTCACCTTATACTACTCCTCACAGATATTCTCATTATCCTTGTATTCCCAGATGCAGAAGTTTGAGTCTTACAGAGTTTAATTAATTTGAACAAGTGTACACAACCAGTAACTGGCAAGATTGTGACTCTAATCTATGCCTGACACTAACCTGCTCTCTATTTTTCCTGCATTTTTTTTTTTAAAGAGAAAGGGAAGTAAGTGTGTGTGTGTGTGAGAGAGAGAGAGAGAATATCAATCTTATTTAGTTTTCATGTGGCTTTCGTTCCTCCAACACTGTTGTGTGCATGGTATTGGGGTTTAAACCTGCATCTTCCTGCTTGTCAGGCAAATGCTGTGACCACTGAGCCACTGCTCCAGCCCCTTTTCCCACATTTTTGTTGGTGTGTTTTGTACATATTGAAAGGATTTGTTGTCACTTATTTGTACATGCACACAATGTAACAGTATAATTTTGCCAGTATCCCTCCCCAGCACTTAACCCCTCCTTCCCTATCTCTCATCCTCAACCTACATTTTTTTTTTTTTTAAAGAGGGAACAGAGAGAGAAGCAATCTTTATTTAGTTTTTCATGTGGTTTTCATTGCTCAGACACTTCATTGTGTATGTGGTGCCGGGGTTTGAACTCGAGTCCTTGCACTTGCCAAGCAAGCACCTTAACCGCTGAGCCACCGCTCCATCCCCTTAATCTACTTTTAAATCTTTGATGGTTTGAGGTTCACTTTCTGATTAGGTCATGAAAGCAGTGATGTTTAGGATTAAAAACCTTTTTTCCATAACAAAGGTCTTACTTAGGAGGTAAGAGAAATGGAAGAGAACCAGTATGAGAGTGATTTAAAATCTGTGAGTGATCCAAATTAGAAGTCTCTAATTTGGAATAACTTCTAAAAGATAAATTTTACAAAGTGCCTTTACCCTTTGAGAGGGGCATCTACTCTTTGTAACATGTTATTTTACAGGGATGTAGAGAAGCTGAGGATGTCCTATAGAAACATTCCGAGTTTTATTAAGCTTTGCTATGACAACCTGTTTCACGTAGAGTACAGATTTGATACTTATCAAAAAATCTTTTCATTAAAAAACTTCCTGGATAGTTTTTAGCTTGAGTATTTATATAAACCTTTTTCAATTTCAGGAACATTTATCATATTTCCACTTCGTTGGACGAATAATGGGAATGGCTGTGTTTCATGGACATTATATTGATGGTGGTTTCACATTGCCTTTTTATAAACAGCTGCTTGGGAAGTCAATTACTTTGGATGACATGGAGTTAGTTGATCCAGACCTTCATAACAGTTTGGTGTGGATACTGTACGTATGGAATATTTTATCTGTTTATTATGGTTAGAATATGAGCTTTAAAAAAGAACTATTTCAAAACTATTTTTTTCTTTTTAAAACTATTTGCTTTAAAAGTCACAGAAAACATTAAGTGTGGTTAAGAGTGATGAGCCCACGTAAGACTTTTCCCCTTTCTGCTGCTTTCCTATACATTTCAAAGCAAATTTTAAAAAGTAAAAAAATCTAGTACAATTGAATATCCCTTATCCAAAATGTTTGAGACTGGCATTATTTCAGATTTTGGATTTGTTTTAGATTTTGAAGTATTTGCATATACTTGAGATATCTTGGGGGTGGGACCCAAGTCTAAATACAAAATTCATTTATATTTTGGATATATATTATTTACGTTGCCTATGAGTCATTTTCTACATTTTTTTCTTAGTGCACCTGTGTTTTGATTTCAATCCCTCCCATCAGGTCAGGTGGGGAATTTTCCACTTGGGGCATTGTGTTGGCTCTGAAAGTTTGAAATTTTGAAGTGTACAAATTTAGGATTTTCAGAGTAGGGGTGCTTAACTTGCATATCCTGCTTCAAACAATGTTAGACATAATGATTTCCTCATTGTGGTACAAGTTCTGTTTTAGTCCTGCATGTGTTTGAATAACAAATTTCTGAAGCCGTTGCTTTTTAATGAAGTGCTGATTATTGGAACTTTTCTTTAAAAATAAGAAATAATTCTGTTTAGGAAAATATGCTGACAGTACTTTTATGAAATACACAAATTGCTTTCTCTGGGATTACTCAGACCAGTGGTGGTGGGTGAGTGGGGTGGGGTGGGAGTTTTCCCAGATTCTGTTAGGTCTCTTACTTATCTGGATGCCAAACATAACTGAAATTTTCTTATGTTGTAGTTCTAGCAAAGTTCAACTTTGTCCAGGGTTCATTCTCATTACTAAGGAAGTGAAATATTCATGTGTTTATGTTAAAGCTTTTTGACTTTTCTGCCCAAGAAAAGGTGGTGTGGTAGCCTAAGAACTAGAAGAGAAATCTGATCTTAGAATTGTCATATCGTAAAACTTATCTTAGCTTTATCTGTCTCGCCAGTCAGTAAACCTATAGGATCTGTGTTTTAGGTTTCCCAGTTATGTATCTTTTTCTCCATTTCCTATCTAGTGAAAATGATATTACAGGTGTTTTGGACCATACTTTCTGTGTTGAACATAATGCATATGGTGAAATTATTCAACATGAACTCAAACCAAATGGCAAAAGTATCCCTGTTACTGAAGAAAATAAAAAAGAATATGTCAGGTAAATATGTTCTCAAGGGTGAGATTTAAATAATGTTCTAGAATGTCAGTAAGGAAGCATATTTTAAGTATTTAGGTAGATTTTTTTTTTTTGGCTATAGAATATGTTGTCATAGAATTTAGTAGTTTAAAAACAACCCCTATTTTATTGTGTTTTACATTTCCAAGGATCAGTAATTTGGGCAAAGAACAAAAGGAATGCACATTGCTATTCCACAAGATGTCACTGGCCTTTTCATTCTTACAAGTGAGAACTCAGCTAGGATGGCTCAAATGGCCAAGAGCTGGCAGGAACAACTCACACCTGGGGGCACTGTCTTGGGCCTCATTCTCATTGGGCTCCTTGGTTCTCCATAGTATCGAACTCCTCTCTCTTCCAGCAAGATAGTCAAATTTCTTAGGAGTGGCTGGCTTCCCAGAGCACAAAAGTAGAAGCTGCCAGATCTTTTTTAAGACCTAAGCCTGATACTGGTCAACATGATTTCTGCTGTATTCTTTTGGTTGAAGTGAGTCACATGACAGCCCACATTCATTTTGTGTGTGTGTGTCGGGGGGGGGGTTGCACAAATGTGGGAATGGCAGGAGACGTGGAGCATTAGAGCCAGATGTAGCATAGTGATCTTGGGGAATAATGCAGAACTACTTTGTTCTGTATTACTAGCACTTTGCCTATTTGAGGGAGAAATATCAGAAAATGTTCTTCATATTTTTATAAAATACAGGGATTTTGAAATATTAGTTTAATGTTAACTATAGTAATTAAAGTCTTCTAAATGTAAAACTAGTAATGTATTCTAAATATAAAACTAATAATCAGATTTGAACTTCATATGTACACAGAAACATATATTCTGTTTTGCATACATTATGTCCCAAAATCTTATTAGCTAAAATTTTCCTGGTTTCAAAATGAGACTCTTCAGATTCATACTATTGATGGCATTTTTGGAAAGCAGTTTGATAACAGCTACCAAAATGGACATGCATGTGCCCATTAGCCATCAGCTCTGTTTTTAGAAGCATACATGTAATTAAAGAAATATGAATAATAATTAAATAATACAAAATTTAGTTACCAAAATGTTTTTAGAGTAAAATGATTATAAATACATTCAGTAGCATAGTATGCAGATGTTTAAAAGAGAGATGTTATAAGCTGTAAAATTTAAGATGCAAGTCCTAGAAGAATTACTTAGGGACAAAGTCATGTTTTTTTATCATTATATGGCTGCATAGCAAATACAGTATTTGCCTAGAAGGAGGGAGCAGCAGTGGTGACCTGGAAATAGGGAAGGTAAAGAGGGCAAAAAAATGGACTTTCAGGTTTCACTTGGCTTCTGTGGTTAATGTTTGATTTTTTTCTTTACATTGGTGACAGTTGTGTACAATAGTACTGATTAACAGTGTAAGAATGACTGGGAATTTTCCTCATCTCAGCAGCTTGTCACTTCTGGGATTCAATGTGTCCTTCTCAGCTCCTAGATTAATTTTCTCCAGGGCTCACATGTTTATTGACACAGTATAACCCTTGTCAAACTGGAGTGAGATTAAACAGTGACAAGATTTTTATACTTTTGCTGGCTATCTAAAACAACAAACAGGTCCTCCAAACAATATAATATTAAGTAACATTTAATAAAGTAGAGAACTAGGGGGCTGGAGCAGCGGCTCAGCAGTAGAGTGCTTGCCTGGCATGTGTAAGGACTCAGGTTCGAACCCCAGCACCACATACACAACTAAGTGTCAGGAAAACAAAAGATGAAAATGTATAAATAAAATTGTTTCTCTCTTTAAAAAATAATAAAATAGATAGCTAGTTCTCCAAGTTAGGAAAATGAAATATTGATAAATTTGACAAGAGTAGTTGATGGGTGATGTGTTAAATAGAGAGCTTACCTGGGTAGACAGGTAAATAAATGTAATTCATTTATATATGATGAAAACCAGTCAGAGCACAACTTATGTGAGAGATGTATATAGTTCAGTGCATTCTTTGTTTTTTTTTTTTTTTTTTTGGTTGTTGGTTTTTAAGTGAAATGACATCTTCTAGTTTTTAGTTTCCAGGGAACATTGAGTAGTCAGAAAGTGCTATTGGCATTAGTTTCTTCTTTTGGATATGAAAATTCCCTACCTTCTCTTCCCTTGTGGTCCTGCTCCATATATAAACAGAAGACCTACCGCATTCCTACAATATTTTCAAATGAAGCCAGAAAAAAATTGCCATCTTTTGAGTGATGGCTCTTTATTCTGGTTTATGGCATGTATGCTATAAGTTGAGAAAGAAATTTTATCAAGTTTGTGTGTGCATGCTAGGGATTTGAATCCAGGGCCTTGTATATTAATGAGCACAGGCTCGGGCACTGATCCATATCTTCAGCCCATGGGAGGTGGACCTCAGAATATCTAAGTTCTTGAAGTTTACTGGTAGTTTCTCTGACTTGAAGAGTTACTTTGTTGAGTTACTGCTTTTATTTGTGGAAGTTTCCATTTTCTCTACATTGAACTGTTTCACAGTTCAGGATCCATTTATTCCCTTTATTTTGAGATTTTTAAAAGACTTTAGAATAAATTCTTGATGCTAAAGATATAATGATGCAGTATTGCTAACATAGTGATTCATAGTAATTACCAAATCTGAATATATCTGATCATATGAAATCCCTGTCAATGTTTACAGGCTCTACGTGAACTGGAGATTTTTAAGAGGCATTGAGGCTCAGTTCCTGGCTCTGCAGAAAGGATTTAATGAAGTGATTCCCCAGCACCTGCTGAAGACATTTGATGAGAAAGAGTTAGAGGTCAGTACATCCATGTTATGACATCATCTATTATAGTAAGAAAAGACTGAGAATTTGTTTCTTAGTTTTAGAGGTAAGTTATATTTTTGATGCTTTCAAAGTTTTATGGTTTGATGCTGTGAGAATTCTAAGTCATAGAAAATCTTTCATGCTTGGAATTTCTTTGGGCAAGCAATCTCTCAACATTGCAAAAAAAAAAATTATTTTTATTTTTTGGTAGTGGGGATTGAATCCAGAGGTGCTTTACCACTGAGCCACAATGTCCAGCCCTTATTATTCTTTATTTTGAGACCGGATCTCGCTAAGTTGCTGAGGCAGGTCTTGAACTTGAGATTTCTCCTGCGTCAGCCTCTTTGAGTTGCTGGGATTACAGGCATGTACCGTTGTTTCTGGCACACTGTGAACATTAATTTATTCTTACTTTATATTTCTTTGCTTGAACAGATTTCATGTCTTAGGTGTACATTCTTCTAAAGTTTTTTCTGTTCATTGATTTAGTAGTTATTGATTTAACGAAATAAAACCTTATCAATTGGTGTCTACCATATTGAAATTTATTTGGATAAAGGTTTTAGCTCACTTGGGTTTGTACTAAACTTTGCTAAAAAACATTTAGTATATGGATCATTAGAGGAAATAAAACACTTAAGAAAACTGTGCAGTATCTAATCACCCTTAGACTTTCGGAAACATTCGTATCCTAACAGTTTTTGTACTCAGCAGTTCAGTTTTTTTGTTTCTGTTTAAAGCTAGTCCTTAGAACACCTCAGGTCTGATTTTATAATTAACATCTTTAACAAACATCTGAAATTTCTTCTGAAGTACTTTAAAAAGTATTGAGGTTTTACTCTAACAAGTTTATTTAGTGGTTAGGGATAGCATAAATATTTGATGTCTACAAATAACTTAAAACATGATTTTATTCATTAATATCAATGAACAGCTTTAGCAGATAAATCTAAAAAAGTTGCTTTGACTTAGTACTATCCCCCTTCCTCCTGCAACTAAGTTATTCATAGTGAAGGGGTCAGAAGGAGGAGGTACACATAGCAGAAGGGGCACTAAATTTAAGATACAGGACCTTTTCATCTATTTATAAAACTAATGAGTTTGCTTTCTAACTGCCACTCCTCTGAAGAAAAGATTTTTTTTTTTAAAAGAATCAGTTTTATTGTTTTTTTTTTTTTTCCCATCTGATTTTTGTTTTTCTGATACTTAGTTGTGTATGTGGTGCTGGGGTTTGAAACTGGGTCCTCATGCATGCCAGGCAAGCACTCAAAAACTGAGCCACTGAGGTTGGGGATTTAACTCAGTGGCAGAGCGCTTGCCTAGCATGCGCAAGGCCCTGAGTTCAGTCCTCAGCCCTGGGGGGACAAAAAAGAAAAAGGAAAAAAAAAAAAAAAACTGAACCACCCATCTAGCCCTGAAGAAAAGAATTTGGGAGGTGTATTTTGTGTTCTGAATACATCCATAATCCTTTTAGGATAACCTCTTCCCCAAAATTGAGTGTGACTTAGATTCAGTAATCTTTTTTAGAAGCCTGTAGAAGCTTTGTTGGAGATCTCATTCAGTAGGGGTAGAATTTAGTGTAGTTTCAACTGCTAATGAAATTATTGAATTTCTTAGGAAAAAACATCAATTTTTTAGAGTTACACTGGATTAATAGGATTATTTATATAAAATCTAGGATACACAAGTTACATTATGTTTTATTCTAAACACTTTCATAATCCACTATTATAAACATGTTAGATTAGCAAGATGAATTAGTCTTGGGCCCTAAAGAGATGTATTAATAGTGCCGAAATAATTCTGATATATAGTTCATCTGTACTAACTACTAACTCTGAACCAGGATGCCAAGCAGAGCTCTATATCAATGTGTTCATGTAGTTCATGTTTTTATGTAATTTTAAGATTATTAAGCAAGTTGTATTAATCACTTAGTCAACACCACATTTCATGAGTTGCTGTGCACTGTGGTGGTGTAAATGAAACTGCCATTTTATAGCAGAGGAAACTGTTGGTGGAGGGAACTGAAGCGCCTCAACTCACAAAGCTAAAGCCGTGGAGACCGGTTGGCTGTGCTGTGGGTCTGAGGAAGGCGCACACACTGCTCAATTTCTGTCTTTTTTTTTTTTTTTTAAATTAGAATTCCGTTTAAATTTATGGAAGTTTCAGTTTTTTCCTCTTGTTGAGTCATCACAGTGGTGATTTTCATATCCTGGAGAGAGAACCTATAATGAAGAGATAGCTCTGGAGGTTTTTAAAATATAGATCCTGTTAACCAAAGGCAAAGAATCAAAGACACTGAGCATAGGACCTGTTGTGTATATTTTGAAAAGGCTCCTCATGGGCCCCTTTGATTAAGAGCCACCAATGGGAAGCAACACCACAAATCTACAGTTCTGTTTTGAGGAATTTTTGGCATGGCTTAGATTCCACTGGCTCATGTACTTGTGCAATATTTTAACAGCTCATTATTTGTGGACTTGGGAAGATAGATGTCAGTGACTGGAAGGTAAACACCCGTTTAAAACACTGTACACCAGACAGCAACGTCGTCAAGTGGTTCTGGAAAGCTGTGGAGTTTTTTGATGAAGAGCGACGAGCTCGCTTGCTTCAGTTTGTGACAGGGTCATCTAGAGTGCCTCTGCAGGGCTTCAAAGCACTACAAGGTAACATGCTGGAGGGAGAGGCAGGCACCGTGGCATCTGATCTGCGGGCGGCCAGGGCGGGTTGGCAGTATTGCTCTGTGCAGGTATTTTACAAAGCATATGTTTATGAAGAGGTGCTCTTGGCACTCTGCTCCTTTTCTGTAACTCGCACATCATGATACCTCCTTCCCCTTCCTTCTCTTGTTTCCTCCAAAGCCTGTGCTGTGGGGTTCTCTGTGATGTGGCGAGTGCTGCATGCTAGCGTGGACTGTTCGTGGGATCCGCTGCCTTTGGCTTTCTGGTCACCCTGTTTTTAATTCTGTTGCACATTCTCATAGAGGGGAAGTTGTCCGCTTCCATGTTCACATCTCACCCTGGCAAAACATTTACCCACCTGGGATGTGGCTCCCCTCTGTTCGTTCTTTTAATAGAAGAAGGCAGCATGAGTCACGGAAGCCATCTGTTTGGTCAGAGCACTTCAGTTGCACTTCAGAGCATTGATTTGTAACCAGATTCCATTTTTAAGAATTGTTTTCTGTGGAATGAGCTGTTTACTTTTTGGATGAGTTGGTAATATTTCTAATGATTATGGTGGTTCACTGGCACTTCCTTTACCTCTTAAGCTCGTTTTTCAAAGCTGCTGCTGCTGGTGATGAGGGCGGATACACAAAGCAAGACTGTAGATAGTGTCAATGACACCCACAGTGCATGCCTTGAAAGTCCACGGGCAGAGCCATCTTTGGGTTGTGCTTACCTTCCCAATTTGGAGAGCTCAAAGTTGTATTTCTCCCCCATATATTTGTATGGGGCATCTGTGTTAAAATTGTATATGATAGACTATAATCTGCTCTCAGCCTATTTTGAGTCATGAAATCTAAATTTACATTGGTTGTCATTTTTTTTTTAATGTGTATTGTATCTTGGGTTTGCCCTATTACTCTTTTTCTCATTCTTAGGGAAATTGATCTTCTATAAATGAAAGAAGTCGGCAAAAGGATTTCAATTCTGAATTTTTTATAAAAATGAAATGCTAGCATATTAAGGCATCCAACTTATCCAAACCAACTTTCAAAACCCAGATTCTTTTCCTGATGCCCTGAGGTAGCATATGTAGATTTAGTATTCCTCAATCCCTAGACCTTCTGGCTTATGTGCCAGTTTTATTTGAAGATTTTAGAGGTGGAGACACACCCCTGGGGTGATTTAACCTACTTTTTTTTTTTTTTCCAGGTGCTGCAGGCCCCCGCCTCTTCACCATACACCAAATTGATGCCTGCACTAACAACCTGCCAAAAGCCCATACCTGGTAAGTTATTTTTGTAACTTTTCCACCTGTTCCATGTAGGTGTGTGTTAGTTCTTAAAGATTTGACTCTTCATTTATTATTCTTACTATACTAGTAAATTGACATTTAAAAAGAATGATAAATTAAGTGATTTAAAAGTTAAGATTAGGGGCTGGAGGGGTGGCTCAGCAGTTACGGCACTTGCCCAGCATGCGCAAGTACATGTATTCAAACCCCAGCACCCATGTACACAAATGAGTATCAGAGCAATAAAAACCATGTGAAAAACTCAATAAAAATTGATCCCCCCCCCACTGTCCTTCTCTCTTAAAAAAAAACAACTTGATTGTTCAGAAATTGGTAGGAAAACCCCAACAAGTGGTAATCTGTACTTTAGAGAAATTCAACCTTTTCACTTTTTTTTTTTTTTTAAAGGCAGAGGGACACACAGAGACAGAATCAGATTTATTTAGTTTTTCATGTGACTTTCATTGCTCACTTAGTTGTGTGCATGATGCTGGGGTTTGAACCCGCGTACTCGCACATGCCAGGCAAGCACCATAACTGCTGAGCCACCTCTCCAACCCCCAACCTTTTCACTTTCTATGTGACACAAAGACTGATGTGGTTGTGTTTAGTATACACTTGTTAGGTCAGTTTAAATGCACTGTGTAAAATCTGATTTACTTATTCACAGCTTCAATCGAATAGACATTCCGCCCTATGAAAGCTATGAAAAGCTCTATGAAAAGCTGCTAACAGCCATTGAGGAAACATGTGGATTTGCTGTGGAGTGATGAATTTCAAGGACTTTTCTATTTATAGCCCTGACGCCTCCCTTCAGCAGTTTCGAAGAATGCTGAAATACAGGAAAGCAACCTGCCCTCCATTAAAGTTTAGGACAGTGTGAGGGGAAAGGACAATTTCGAAATTCCTTTTCAAGGAAAGAAAAAGTCTTTATGCTTTGCCATGAGGACACATTCAGCTGCTATTTAAAATTAATACCTTGAACCTACAGAATGCTGGCTCTTCCTGCATTTCCAGAGTTAGGCAGTATTCTACACTTAAAGACTACTACTATTTTTGTAAAAGGTAATCTATCCAGATCGCTTCACAGATTCAAGTCTTTCACTTCAAGACAACTTCAGCAGTCGGTACAGTCACATTTCATTTTGATTGAGTACATGATTTTGAACAGCTCCTGTACTTGCTCTTTGTAAAAAAAAAATTAATAAAATTATTTTGAATTATTCTACCTTTGTAAACAATTGGCTAAAAATCATTATCTTTGAGAAATTAAGCCATTTATATGTTTAATCATGTTTTTCTATAGAGCATTATATATTTTGCATTATGTGTTTCAACCTAGCCTATGTGAGTTGTTTTTATATTTTTCAAGCACGAATATTCTGGAAATACAGCTGTATAATTTTGGTTATCAAATTCCTAATGCAATCATTTAGTCTAAGCTTGGTAGTTTATTTCCTACTGTACGATATGTTCAGGGGTTCCCTGTTTTTAAGAAGATTAAAAAAAAACTAATGTTTTTATCTTGAATCAGTATGATCAGGTCTTCTGGAATACCTTTTCATCTTAAATTGAAATACTGCATTTTTATAGCTTCTCAGAGCATGTGGACGGGAAGGGGTTTTTATTCTTTGCTGGGTCAGCTTGTCTTTAGTACATATACTACTCCTATAAACCAAAGTCTCTAATAAGTGCACCTAATTTATATTTTAATTACAGTACAAGTTTCTATCAGGTAAATCATGCTGAAGTTTTGTTTCTTTACTCATCACTTTAATCAACTAAAATGATCAGAAATGAAACTTTTTCTAAAGATTATTTAGCAAACTTAACTCTGGTACAAATCAGTTTAAAACTGAAGAGTTGATTTTGGCAAAAGGGAACTCCAGTTTCCTCAGCGTTGAGAACCTGCATCTGCGCTTTCCAGGAGCGTGTTGTGTTACATGATCCGGAAGGCAGCCGGCACTCTGGATTGGAGTGAGGGACTGGAAAAATCTGAAATCAAGGGGATTTTTAAATTTAACCATGAAAATGTGCAGTCTTCTGTTTTAAAAAACGTTGATGTGAAATGAGAATAGCACATTTCGACGACTGTTTAGGTTTGCAGCTTAATCATCAAGCGAGTAGACCCTCTGTGTTGTTTCATGTGCTGCAGTGGGTTAGTCTGTCCTTGAAGCCAAAGTGTTCCTCAGAGGTGCCTGATGAGCGACGGTTCAGAGAGGAGGACCTGGGGGGAGGGAGAGCCCCCTTTCTTCCCCCTTGACCCAGAGCAGCTCTTATTTTTTTCTTTTATATATTAAAATTCTAAGTAAGCTTTCCTGGAGTAGGATGGGGGCAGGGAGATGGGTAGGATGAAAGAAGTGGAGACTTTGCTGCTTTAAAAAAAGTTAAGAACTACTTGTGTAGTTTGTGTTTTTACATGTATTTCATTTGGCCAATCAGACTGCTCAAAAGCTAGTCACAACCATGACCGTGACCGCAGCAGTGACGTGCTTACGCTGAGCTTCTCTTCCCATTTTGTTTTCCTACTGCATCCTTAGTACTGAAGAATATCTTGAAATGTATAGAAATGTTATTTGATTATCAATAACTTTTAGCTTTCATGATAGTACTTATTGGTTACAAGTCCATCTCTCTTGGATATTAAAGCACTAGTGCAGTTTGTAATTGTGCCTACTCTTAAAATATTTCAGTAAAAAGTAAATACACGATGAATACTTTCTACAGTTGTAACTGACAGGGATGCAGTGATAATGAAAGGATATTAACAGTTTTAATGTACAGTAGAAAGAAGGCAAAGTTGGGTATGGTGGTGTATGCCCTGTAATCCCAGTTACTAGGGAGGGTGAGACAGGATAATCACAAGTTTGAGGCCAGCCTCAGCAACTTACTGAGACCCTGTCTCAAAAATCAAAGGGGCTATGGATGTAATTCAGTGGTAGAGCACCCCTGGGCTCAATCCCCAGTACCACAAAAAGTAAATGATAAAAATAAAGCAGGCAAATACCAGGTCTTTTTGAGTGCCTTTTTATCTTTATAATAATGATTTAATGGAGCTTTAAGAAATCACCCTACATAACAGCCTGTGGTATCACCAGTGTGATGAAAATGATTTAGATTTCAATTTCAAAACTACATTACCTGATTACTTCCAGATAGGTGCTAAGCACACACACATCCCCAGTGTGTCGTTGAAACTTGGACTTGCACCTCATGTTCAATGTGAATATTTATTCCTACACGTCCCTGTTTTTCTTCGCTGTCCTTTCTCTGGCCTTGCTGTTTTGGATGTGTCGATGTCCCTGTTCCAAACTGTTGTCTTTCCATCACGAATGCTTGGTTTTGAACAGTGATTACTTTGCAGCGCTGATGTGCAGTGCAGAGGTGCATTGTGACTCCGAGGGCCTTGCTTCTTGGTCTGAGTTTGAAGATAGTGCTGTGTATAGTGTACATTTTGTTTTGCACATAGTTTGTTGCCCTGAACGGGTTTATTTTTTATCAAGTCCTCTGTTTCTTTCTTGTATTTACAGTCCAGAGCACAAGTCTCTCTCTCCTTTTCAGTACAGTGTAATTTGCTTTTACAACACTAAGTCTGCTTGAAATTTCCGGTGCATTGGACTGCTTGCACTCACGGGAGTTGGAGATGCTTTGGCCACCTCTGTGGTTGGGTAGCGCAGCTCCTTCTGCGTCTGTCTTTAAGCTGCAGCTTAGTCAACAGGTGCCATTTGTGGTATTTAACATTCTTACATTAGGATGATGATTGTACCAAATGCTGAGTTGTTTTATTTCTAGATGTAATTAGTTCACTTTATGTAATTTTCTTCCTTCTCTTGAACTGACTTTAAAAACAAAGTTTTATCATTTTCATTGTATTTGTATTTATTACAGAGTGTTTTAGCTTTGATATTCTTTGTATTTTCACTCAGTTGTTACATGAGCTTTATCAATAACATCTATATAAATGGTTTTAAAAATTAACTGTGTATGTGCCCATGCCGAAGTTGAGCAATAAAATGAATGCTGTTTGCACTGTCACAGCATCAGATGTTTCTAAAGAATATTGTTTGTAATGACTTGTTTTGAAAAAATTTGCTTGGCTCTACAAAGGGTGACAGGCATGAGTCACAAAAGGAGAAGATGAAGAATGCGCCTGGGGCTGGAGCAGTGGCTTGGTGGTTACGGCGCTTGCCTGGCAGGCACAAGTACCCAGGTTCAAACCCCAGCAATCCATGTACACAACTAAGTGTCAGAGCAACGAAAGCCATGTGAAAAACTCAATAAAAATTGATTCTCTCTCTCTCTAAAAAAAAAAAAAAAGAATGCTTGCCTGGCATGTGTGAGGACGAGGGTTGAACCCCAGCACCATGCACACAACAGAGTGTGGGAACAATGAAGGCTGCATGAATACTAAAATCAATTATTTCTCACTGTCCCTCTCTTAAAAAAAAAATGCCTTAGTTGATCCTTTATCAATCACATTACAGAGCTACAGAGAGCTCAGGACCCCTTTTCTTTCTCCGTAGAGCAGGAAGGTGTGTTTTCTCTTACCATGGCAACCTAATGGGTTGCCAGTGCCTTTTTTGGCCTATGAGGCCTCTCTGGGTTTTTTGTGGGCGAGAGTGATGTGGTCTGAAACCTATCTGTACCCAGGACTGTTGGGTCTGGAGGGCAGACCTGTGGTAGGGACCTCACATTTGCTAGCCCTGTCTTGGTGGTTGCACTGAAGTCATCAAGATGAAAAGGAGAAATCATTTCTATTTTCCCTTGAAGCCCAGGACTTTAAGGTATTTATTTTATTTACAATTCTATAAGTGCTAGTGGATAAAAGTTCAGCTAAATACTTAGGTGGGAGAAGAAATGCATATGGTATATATTTTCACTGAGAACATGATCTTTGCGAGTCTCTACCCAGCACAGGCTGTAGCAGAATGGACCACCTGGGGGAATCTGTATTTGTTAAAGTTCTAAGAATTGGTATGTTGTGCTTTTTAATATTCTTTTGAAAGTTATTTTTTGTTTTATCTCATTGTGACATTGATTTTAGCTAAAATTTGTAAATTTGTATTAGAACTATAATTAGTCTGTAAGTTACCTGAAAATTTGGTTTGACTATGTGTGTTGGAAGTTTTTCTGCTGTGTGGTAACCTGAGAAGTTTGTCTCTTTATTATTTATAACTAAGGTTAATTGTTTCCCACTACATTGATTTGTACTATATATAACCCAGATGCCTGCAATGATATCCACAACAGGACCAGAGCCTAGTGCCAGTATAGACAAGGCACAGAAAGGTTAACTTTCTGTGTTAACACTCTTAGCAAACTAGACAAACCATGGGTTAAACTTTATATGAAAGGTATTTGCCCTGTGGCCTTTTCTTGTTCATTCAGCACATAATTACTGTATTCCTCCTGTGTGCCTGGCTCTGTACTAGATGCCTAGGCATAAGCTTTGGATGGGTCTGAAAACCAAACTTCCAAACAAATGCTTCCAGCCCATGTCTCGGTGAAGGTCAGATTCAAACTCAAAACTCAGTTTGCATACAGCAGAGGAGTCCGTCCCCATAGGAACACATGATTAAATACCTCACCTCAGCAAATCTCCCAGATGTGGCTGATCAAACAACTGGTTTTGCTCCAGGAGCAAAAAGGTCTTTGCTTGGAGCTCAACTTCCTTTCAGCTGCCATTCCCAGAGGGCAGCACTTGAACCCCCAGTATTTGATCCAGTTGCCTACTCTGGGACAATCACATTTCACCCTTCACCTCCTTGGGCATTGCTTCACTCATAAGCTCCTCCCCATGCTACTTTGCATGCCTCCATGGGAACCTCTCTCCTCCCAGCATTCCTGGTATGGTGCCCTCTGCTACTCCCTGGCTTTGACTAGCAAAGCCCCCATGTTCTTAACTGCTCTGACACTTTCTGCCAGCTCCTGGCCTTCTTGGAAGCCTTGCCATGGAGAGCACTACCCCTGCATGGGTGTTCTCGCCTCACAATCCCAACCTGGGGTTGATGTGCTCTTGCCCACTTTGGGCCCATTATGCCTCCTTCACACCTGCACTTGCTAGAGCTTCTTTGATGTATAAATCCTCTGGCTTTTGCCCTTTGCTGCTCTTGGCTGTTTTCTCCTTCCACCCAGTAGAAGCCCTAATGCTTAAAATTTCTCTTATCTTCCATAGTGTTGTGAGAAACCTGCATGTACATCATAAAGGTTTCAACCCGACGGCCTGTGATCAGCCTACATTCTAGTTTTTCCCTGATTTTTTGGGGTGGTGCGTAGTTTGTTTTTTGGGTTTTAAACTTTTTGTTGACATACAGCAATAGGCTTTAGGAGCTTGGCTGCTCAGTTAAGACTTAATTGCTTTAGCACAAATCTATGTGCCTTTATTTCTCCTTTTCCAGGTTTAAGTCATAATTCAAAAGCAAGTTGAGCATGATGGTGCACACTTGTAATCCCAGAGATTTGGGAGGCTGAGGAAGGAGGGTGGCAAGATTGAAGCCAGCCTTAGCAACTTAATGAGACCCTGTCTTGAAATAAAAAACAGGACTGGGGATGAGGATCAGTGGGTAAAGTACCTGTTCAATCCCCAGAACTGCTCCCCCAACCCCTATCGCAAAACAAAACAACAGTAAACTTTAAGAAACTTTTATTTAAAAAAATATGAGTATTATATGAGTATTGGAATGAATACACAGATAAAGCATTTTTAAAAATTCTTCTGTTTCAGACTGTTTACTGACTCAATTCTAGCTCTGTCCTAGTAAAGGCCTCCAGAAATCTCACCTATGAGGTCTGGCCTCGTGGGAAGGGATTTCGACTGTACTGAAAAGAAGCCAGCTGCAGCCGAGCTCTGAAGCGCTCAGCTTCCAGTTCCCGGAAGAAAGCGTCGTCGTCGTTCTGCGTTATCATGTACTGTAGTTGCTGAATTTCCTTTTCCATCATAGATCTCAGCTCCCTCTTCACCTTATGCAATGTCTAAAAGAGAATTCATGTCATCCTGCTACTCACAACATTTATTCAGGCCTGTGTCTATTTTTAGTCCCTCTCCACCTTCCAGCTCATCAAGCTCCTCCAATAATTTTTTAATTTAGCAGCAGTTCTCACAGAGACCTGAATGGGTGAAGTTAAACTCACAGGTGGTGTTGTATTGGATTATCTTATTAGTATTCTCTCCATTCCCTAAAAAGGTACAATACAGTTTTCTATTTCCTAACAATGTAAATTTTTATCATGTTAATTTTTACCTGGGCCTGGAATTTCTCTCGGGTTTTGAGTTCATGACATTCCTGTGATATAGCTTCCGCCAGCAATGAAAACTGTTTATAGGGAGGAAAAAACAAATTTAATGTTTGTAGTCCAAATGTAAAAATTATTATACTTGGTGTTCACAGGCCAAAAGTTTTTACCTTGATGAAAACAGCAATACATATTATATACTGTGGCCAAGCACTAGCTTATTTTATCTCAAATTTCAGTCTTGAAAATGCTGCAAAGTTCTGAGTTGAACACATGGGGGTTCTTGTTGGTAGACTAAGCCAACTTTGGACACAAGCGGTCAGGATCAAACAGATTGTAATGTGAATAACAGCGAGCCCACCTGGTCCTTATAATAGTTCTCCATCGAGTCCAGTTCATTCTGATGCTGTCTCTTTTCTTCATCTCGCTTTTCTTTGGCATAGTTTCTTAGGTCTCGTAATCTTTGCTTCTGAATTTGTAAACCTTCTTCAAACAGTTTCTTAAATATCTGTTATTTAATGATAAAGATAAATTAACGCAAGAACTTTCAAGAATACGATCATTTTGCTCAGCAACAGGAATATATGGATAGTATTTCATAGATTTTTTAAAATAACAGCTTTATTAGGATGTTATTTATTCATATACCATAACATTGGCCCTCTTAAAAATGTATATACCTCAGCAGCTTTTGGTAATTCAAAATTGTACCAATATTACTACTAGTTTCAGAACATTTTCATCACCCCAAAAAGAAACCTGTATGTGTTCCCCTTTTAGCTCCTGGTACCATTAATCTATTTTGTCTCTACGGATTTGCCTATTCTGGATACTTCTTTCACTTAGCAACTTAGCATAATGTAGTACTTCATTCACTGTCCAGTGATCTTTGTGAAAATACATTTTGTTCATTCATCAGCTGGACATAGAACTACTTCCCCTTTTTGGCAATGATGAATACTGCTGCTATGACTATGTTTATGTCTGTTTTTATACAGGTACGTATCTAGAGGTGAAGTTACTGGGTCGCCTGTTAACTCTAAGGTCTTCTGGTAACTTACAGCCTTCCTTGCTCCGAGACTTCATTGTGTACGATGTGCGGGGGTTTGAACCCATGTACTCACGCATGCCAGGCAAGTGCTGTAACCGCTGAGCCACCCCCTCCAGCCCCTTGTTTTCCTATTCTTGTGGGTATGAGTGGTCTATTGTGGTTTAATATATATTTGATTGTGTTCACCACCATCTCTCATATTACAGAAATCCATTATCACTTCCAGAAAAGAATTCTCAAGCAGCCATGTGTACAAGGCAAGAATCCTGGCGCAGTACATACTGCACTTACTTAGGTGCAGCTAAGGTGAGGTGGTCAGAATTTGGGGAGCCCTGGAAAAGCAAACTGTTCAGAGGGTTTGGATATGTTCTTCCTTTTTTGGTACTGGGGATTGAACCCAGGGGCACTTTACCACTGAGACATGCCCTACCTCTTTTTATTTTTTTGAGACAAGGTCTTGACAAGTTGCTAAGACTGGCCTGGAACTTAAGATCCTTCTGCCTTAGCCTCCTGAGTTCTTTGGATTATAGGTATGTGCCACTGTGCCCCAGCTTTAAGACTTCTTGATAGAAGACTGGTTCTGACAGCTATATTACCTTAGACAAATAAATTACTTAACCTCTCAAAGCCTTTCAGTATCTTCCTCTAGAAATAAAATAGGAGTATTTAGCCCAGTAAACTATGATAACTTTCTCTAGAGATGAAATTGATCAATAGTGTGGGATCCCAAAAGATTAATCATTTCAGTTTGATTATAGCAGATCTTGTGTACAGGTCACAGCACAGCTGTTGTACACTATTGCTCATTTTATGCAGAATCCTGCATCATGCAATCACACCTTAAATTCCTGTTTTTTTATAATGTGTTCCTAAACCCCTAAAGTGGTTGTACAGGGGGACTGTCTGTCTGTAGAAGGCTCAGAGAGAGTGAAGACTTCACATAGAGACGATGGCCATGGAGGCTCAGAGCAGGTGAGAACGCAGAGTTATAATCAAATGAAATGTGGGGTCAGCATTTTAAGACTTGCACTTGGATTTCCAGTTTAAATTAACAAAGAAAGTGGTCCTGAAACATTAATAGACAAAATTCACCTACTAACAGGGGTGGATAGAAAGTCCACACTTACCATTTCTTCCCGGGTTCTCATTCTCATCATTTTTGCACGCAACTGAACTCTATAGTCATCGTAATATTTTCGGGCACGAACAATCTGTTGACGATTTTCTTTTATTTTTGATTGGGTCAGCCTCTGTCTATAAATGCGGTCCTTGAAGTCTTGCTGGGTAAGGGAGAAAAGGATGTGAAGGCAAGAGGAAGGCAGATACAAGCATTCATATACAGTCTGGACGGTGTGTTTAAGACCGTCGGCCCCCAGAAGCCTTTGCAGCTTCACCTTGATCTGAAGAGCAACACTGACAACCCCAAATATGCACAGAGCAACCAAGACCTGAATGTCCCCAAACCTGAGGGTCTCATCTCCCTGCTCCACCAGGGGTCACTTGAGCCATACCTGATGCCAGCTTAACAAGAGTAAGAAAATGGCACTTTGGATTTTCAAGCAAAACTTGAGTTGTCAAGTATGTTTATGCCCAGGGCTGGAGCAGTGGCTCAGTGGTTACAGCGCTTGCCTGGCATTCATGAGGAGCCCGGTTCGAACCCCAGCACCACATACACAACAAAGTGTCAGGGAAACAAAAACCAGAAGAAAAAATAAATTCTTTCTCCCTCTCTCCATCTTAAAAAAAAAAAAAATGAGGAAATTAGACAATATCAAAGCCTCCAACTCAAATGTTCATATATTAATGTTTTTTCCCATTCCAAAGTACCACAAGCATTTCTTAGATGGCATTTTAGAACTGTTTATGATTACAGTTCTCATGGCTTCCTCTCAACTCCATACTCAAGCAACCCCATACCCACCCCACCCCCTTTATTTTTGTCAGGGCCAAGAATGGATCCCGGGGCCTTGTGTGTTCTAGGCAAGCACTATGCCACTGAGCTAAATCCCTAGCCCCTCAACCAAAGGTTTTAAAATCTTTTCCTTTGGCAGACCATCTGACTTCTGTCCTCTTCCTCCACTATATTTAAAAAGCAATTATATTTTGTTACATATTATATATATATAGTTATGGCAAGTATGATTCCCAATCCAAATTTCAACAGAGGCAGCCAGGCACAGTGGCACAAGCCTGTAATCCCAGGAACCTGGGAAGCTGAGGAAGGAAGATCACATTCAAAGCCACCCTCTGCACCTTAATGAGGCCCTAAACAACTTTGCTATCTCAAAATAAAAAGGACAAGCTCAGTGGTAAAGCACCCCTGGGTTCAATTCCTAGTAACAAGAAAAAAAATTATAATAGAATCTGTAATAAAACTATCTCAGCTCTCTACTTGAGACCAGAGAAAAATGGGAGGGCAAAAATCAGTAAGTTACAACCACCTTGCACCTAGAAAGGGCCATGCATGGAAGGAGAGTCACTAGATTACAATCTCAGCTTTATCCCTTGCTTAGCATGGCGAGATGCAGAGCAAGCTTCTTACCACCTAAAAGCCTCAGGTTTTTCATTTCATAGGAAGCATATCAAATTTGTTACTATAAAGACTAAATGAAACTGAACATAAAGTACACAGCACACCTATAATGTTGTTGGTGCACACCTATAATCCGAGCAGCTCAGGCAGCTGAGGCAGGAGGATGGCAAGTTCCAGGCCAGCCTTAGCAACTCAGGCCTTAGGCATCTTAGTGAGATACTGATGGATTGAGGATGTAGCTCTGTGGTAAAGCATCCCTGGATTCAGTCCCCAGCACCATAAATAAGTAAATATAGGGCTGGGGATGGAGCCCGGTGGTAGAGTGCCCCTGGGTTTAATTCTCAGTACTGTAAAAATTTTTTAAAAAAATGCATATAGTGTATTTCCCTCTCTTCAATTTTGGATAAAGCCCTAGATGTTTCTGCAGGCAAGTGTTAGAAGAGTCTATACTGCTCAGCTATACAGCTAAAAGGAAATGAATATAACTTTTCTAAGTTCAAAATGAGAATGCCCAACTTGTTCTTGACATACCAGTCTCTTGTTATGATCATATTCTTTCTTGACAAGGGCAGTGAGGAGATCATGCCTTCTCAGAGCTTCCTCTATCTTTAATGGGAACATAAGGCAAGCAGATTAATGATACTGTTCAAATACAAGCTCTTCCCCTTTCTGGTTTACATGCCTACACTTCAAATTATTGGTAACTTACTTCATCCTGGAGTTTCTTCTTTGATCGACTGTCCCTAGATGCATCTTTTTTGAGCTGTTCAATCTGTGCAAATTGTTGTTTCCACATTTTGCTTAGTGTTGGGCCAGAAACATAGAGAAATGGAAACTGCTCCAGCAAAAGGGGCAGGAGACTGTGTTCATTTACTTTTACTGCAAGGACAAATGAGATGCTCTTAATTTGGGAGACTTGCCAACAAGAACTTACTCCATCTTCCTGGTAGACCAAATCTTATCTAAGCAATGTGCTGATCCTGAAGAGTCGTTCTAAATGTGCACCACTTTCACATTCCTTCTTTGATCACAGTAAGCCAGCTACTTGTTAGGGATGAAGATAAGCTGCTGGGCCTGCTAAGTCCATCCTAACTGCTCAGCTGCCTCAGCACCTGTACTTGCTTCCTATGTGTTAAAACAGAAAATTCCTCAGCCCTCCTGACAGGCATGTGCTTAGAAGAAAAACTCTATTCAGTGGGCTGTAGCTGGAAATCCAGCAGTCTTTGAGAATAGTTGGAAAGCTGGCATTTCCACATGGCCTTGTTTCCTTGTTACAAAACTAACAAGTCACTGGAGCCAACTACCAACATGCAGAGGCTGCACAGGCCATCTGCTTGCTTGGGGGCACCCCTTGCATTCTGCCACTCCCAAAACAAACAGGACAGCCAGAGGGAGGCTCGGCTAGAGCCACAGGTGGTAGCTCTGGCTTTCCTTTGGTGCCAAAATGAACACCTCCCTAAGGCAATTCCTTTAGACTTTCAGCTCTCTTTACAGAAAACCTGCCATATGGCAGCGATAAAAGAAAGAACTCTACTGCTAACTGCTGGATGTCAGCTTCCACAGCTGTCCTTGAAATGCAGTGCACACTTTCCAAAGGCTGCCAGTTTTTCATAAAGTACAATTATGTGGTTCTTACTTGGAGCTGCTTTAGTTGGCTTTTGGAAGCCACCTTTTGGACTATGCTGAGTTGTGGATTTTCTGGAGTAAATCTTCCAGGGCTGAGTATGTTTTGGAGATCCTTTATGAATGGCTTCTTTTTGTAATTTTCCCTTCAAAGTAGATATACAACAGAATAGAAATAAGAGAGGTATAATTCTTTCATGCATCATCTTCAACATTCTATATTGACAAAAATAGCTAACCAATCCCTAATCAAACCACCTTACTTCTAAATCTCTCAAAATCTGGTTTGTATTCATTTGTTCTAAGGTAAAATCATATTTTGGCCCCTGGTGTCCTTTGGAAATTTTCAAGTTTCAGTCACCATCATCCCATACTCTTAAAAAAAAAAACAATCTTAATGTTTTGAGCTTGTTTCTTTCACAACTTTTCCCACATAGATTAAAAAAATTCATAAGCATTGTTTGTTCATGACCACACTGTACTCTATAACCTGTTTTGTTCAGTTGCTTTTTTTTTTTTAAAGAGAGAAGGACAATGAGAGAGAGAGAGAGAGAGAGAGAATCGATTTTTATTGAGTTTTTCACATGAATTTCGTTGCTCTGACACTTAGTTGTGTATATGGGTTGCTGGGGTTTGAACCTGTGTACTTGTGCATGCCGGGCAAGCGCCGTAACCACTGAGCCACCGCTCTAGCCCATTCAGTTGCTTTTTAATATAAACATTTCCCCATGCTTTTTTCTTAAATTTCTGTAGTCACCATTTTGAAAGGCATAAAAACGTGCTTTGGGTTTCTCCCACCCAATAGAGCAACTGAGCTTCTCTGTCTTAACTATCCATTAACTTTGTGAGCCTACACCATTTTTTAATGCCCTGATGAACTGGTAAGCAGGAAAAACCCTTAAAAACTGGTGCAAATTCTAGGCAGAAGGAAAAACACTAGCTTTCTCTTTACCAGATCTTGCTGTATCTTAGCAAGTTGAGTGTTCTATAAATAAGGAAAAAAATCCCACACATTATGAAATGAAATCCAGCCTTTTCATAAAGAACTAATGACTAGGGCCCTGATGATCTTTTTTTGTTCCTTTAAAAAAAATAATCTCTGTGCTTTCCACAGATTGATCAAACACATGTCATTACAGTGGAGATTTTTACCCACTGTTTCCTCCTCCTCATTTATCCTTTGAGGTCCAACATTCTCTTGAACTTTATTTCTTCTTAGTTCCCTTTCAAACGCATCAGTTAATGCCTAAAAGTGAAAAGGTCACATATTACAGTTGTTAAAAACACAAATGAAAATGAAGGGAAGAAAAATCACCTAGGAGCCTTTCACCCCTAAAATTATCAACCTCATTCTCCCCCCACCTGTTTTCTTTTTTTGATTTAGGAAAGCAGGGAGATTTTTTGAGGAAAAGTGATACAGCAGGATACACACTCAAATGGTGGAGTGTGAGTGCTCAAGAGGGAAACCCACTTCTCCCACCTTTTAAGAAATAGTACCTTTCAGCTCTATGCCCATTGTTTTAACAGATGCATAACTGGGACAGGAATATATGAAACTTTACATCGTGCCCTTTTTTGTTCTCACAGGTTTTGTAATTATTTTAATAGTCCCCTGAATGGAAGTTACATACTGAATATAACTATTGAACCATTCTAAAACATTTGAATTAATTTGTGTTTACCATTATATGTACATTATAAACTGGGAACTATGGCAAATGCCTGTAACCCAACTACTCAGGAAGTAGGAAGATCTCAAGTTCAAAACCAGTCTACGCAACTTAGCTCCTGTCTCAAAACAAAAAATAAAAAGGGCTGGAGATGTAGTTCAGTAGTAGAATGCCACTGGGTTCAATCCCCAGTAGCACAAAAAGGGAAAATCATTTAAGCTGAGTATGGTGGTACATATATGCTGATCCCAGCTACTCTACTCAGAAGGTTGAAACCAGGAGGACTGCTAAGCCAGTCAGGGCAACTTAGTGAGACTCTGTCTCAAAATTAAAAAAAGGCTTGGGGGTGTAGCTTAGCAGTATTGCATTTGCCTAGCATGTGTGAAGTCCTGAGTTCAATCCTTATTCTGTCAAAAAGAAGTGAAAAAAAAAAAACTGTGAAACCTACTGCAGCAAAAAATTAAGTATCCTACATTTATGTAACATTTCAAAATCCCTGTTCCACAGCAGAAAGTCCTTTTTCTTTTTAAAGAGGGGGTGGGGAGAAGGGAAATAAATTTTATTTATTTTTTTGTCTGGCCTTCATTTCTCCAACACTAATTTGTGTACGTGGTGCTGAGGTTTGAACCAGGGTCCTCGTCCTCACTCATGCCGAGCAAGTGCCATAACCTCAGAAAGTCATCCTTGTGGCATCCCAACCACCTACCTCCTCTAATGGCTAGTTTTCTCATTCTCTCTGTAATTCAAGTGGCTCATAGTGTTTAATCCACCTCAAATTCACTTCACCTTTGAAGTTTTCTCTGAAAACATCAACTCATACCAATCTTTCTTAATCCACTGGAAAAATGAGCTGTAATCTGACCAGTTTATTTTCCTTTCTTTCTTTCTTTTTTTTTTTTTTTTTAACTACCCAGGAGTACTTAACCACTGAGATACCTCCCCAGCCCTTTTTATTTTGAGAGAGGGTCATGCTAAATTGGTGAGGCTGGTTTTGAACTTGTGATTCTCTTGCCTTAGCCTCCCAAGTCCCTGGGATTACGACCAGGTTATATTCTTTTTATTTTTTTGGCACCAGGGATTGAACCCAGGGGCACTTAATCGTTGGGCCACATCCCTAGCCCCCTTTTTTAAAATTACTTTTTTATCTTTTGAGACAGGGTCTTGCTAAGTTGCTCAGAGACTCATTAAATTGCTAAGGCTGGCTTTGAACTTGCACTCCTCCTGCCTTAGCCTTCTAAGCTGCTGGGATTACAGTTGTGTACCATTGTGCCTGGCCTTGACCAGACTATTTTATTGAGTATTTCATGAGTATAATTTTATGATCTCTAAGGAGGACATAAGGTATGTCACATAATTCTCCATCATCCATTTAACTGAAAGCATCTTAACCTTTAATGAATGGCATGCTGATTTAGTCCATGACAGCATCTGGCCAAGGGGAAATGGTATTGCCTGCTATCCAGCAGTAGTCAAGGAATGGAGAAATACCTTTGCTTGGAATTGGCGAACATCTGTTTGTTTTGGCTTATGCTGCCTTCTTTTCTCTATCTGGAACTGTTTTTGTTTGTTAACTGGAGATGGAGAAAGCGAATGGGATCTGTAAGGTTGCTTTTTGTGCTTGGGAAGTCCTGCAACACAGAAAGGCCATCCATTAGCTCCTGACAGCTAGAAATGTTAAGCTGGAAACCAATTAGTTTGCTTTCACCAAATTCAAAGAGAATGATGAGTGAATGTACTAACTGCATTATATCCTGTAATTAATTTATATTTGTATACTTAAAGTCATATGGAATGAACATAAGCGTGTACCGTCCCAGGTATTTAGGTTGTATATTTAACTTTGGATTGAATTCAATATGTGGAATGTTTATTATGCATAAAGTCCTATGGAAAGTGCTCTTGGTGATGAGGGGAAAATGGGTAGGGAGAAAAGGTAAATAATTTGGGCTGTTTGCCCTTTACCTACGTAGTTTCCTAAGAAGGAGATGTAAATGTACATACATAGTTTATGAATCTTACAAAGTAGAATGCTTATAAGCAAAAGTTAATGTGGTTAAGCATTATCTGAGCAGTCCAGATTCTCCCCTAATGAATACTGACATATATGCTCATACCTCTGAGGTACATTGTGTGCACTTAGTTACACAGCAGCTAAAAGGAATGAACTGGACCTTTAAATATCAAAATATATAGATTTCCAAAACAATGTTAACACAAACAAGCAAACTGCAGAATGATATGTATAGTATCTAGGTAATTTTTTATTTTTTTGGGGTGCCGGAGTCAAACCCAGGGCTCTACCACTGAACTGTATTCCCAGCCCTGTGTAAAAATTTTTTTTTTAAGAGAGAAAGAATCAACTTTATTTAGTTTTTTCATGTGGCTTTCATTGCTAAGACACTTTGTTGTGCACGTGGTACTAGAGTTTGAACCGCATACTTGCACATGCCAGGCAAGCGCATAACTGCTGAGCCACAGCTCCAGCCCCATGCAAATTTTTTAAAGAACATAAAATAATAGTATGTTTAGACAAGTAATATGTAAACTGTTAAAGTATGAAAACAGGTGTAAACCCAGCCCAAGCCAGTGGCACATCCCTCTAATCCCCAAGCTGAGGCAGGAGGATCGGAGTTTCAAGACCAGCCTTGACAACTTACTGAGGCTCTGTCTCAAAATAAAAAGGAGGGTTGGGGATGTAGCTCAGTAGTAGAGCAACCCTGGGTTCAATCCTAGCACAAAAAAAAGAGAGAGAGACACTACTATGCAACTTCAGCTTGCTATTATTTTTTTTTTCAGGGCTTAGGACCGAACTTGGGGCCTTGCGTGTGCTAGGCAAGCGCTCTGCTATTGAGCTAAATTACCTCAACCCCTGGTTGAGGTTTTTTGATCCTTTTTATAATTCTGAAATTTTTAAAATGAAAAAGTCATTAAAAACTCACAGAAATACCTAAGTAATTCACATGGATACCACCATTCTAGGTCCCTCTGGGGTAAGTACCTGGCTTTAGCTTCTTTGGCCCATACTCCATGATGCTGTCACTATGCTGAGACAGTGTCTCTTCATTTCCACTCTCCATTTCTTTGTTTCCAGTATCTTCTTTATGGTCATTCTTTTCTTTAATTCGATCACCCAGAGCACTTTTTAACATCTAGTGAGAAAATTCTATTTAACATCTTTCATTCATATCAGCAGAACATAAATCAGTAGGAGTAGACAGTAGATCTTTAAAGTTTCCTCTGATAGTTATATTAATAAGTTTCCAGAGGCTGGAGCGGTAGCTCAGTGGTTAAGGTGCTTGCCTGACATGCGCAAGGACATGGGTTCAAACCCTAGCACCACGCACACAACGAAGTGCTGGAGCAACAAAAGCCATGTGAAAAACTAAGTAACGTTGATTCTCTTTCTAAGTCCCCCCTCTTTAAAAAAAAAAAAAAAAGTTTTCAGACAATTCTACACATTTAGCTTTTTTTTTGACAGACTACTCAGTTTGAGTATACTTTAGAGTGTGACTTACTCTAAAGTCACATAGGAATTTAATTCAGTGTCATCTCACTGCATTTTTTTATCAATCACCTATCTACTAATATTATATCAGATCCTTCTTTAGTGACAAAGGAAAACTAAAGATAAATGATTTTACATCATCTGGTATATTAAATGATTCCATTTTCATCAGAATTCAATACAATTTGGATACATTTGTATCATACTTGGTTCTATCAAGAAAGGCTATTAAAAGAAAAAAAAAAAAGCTAAGAGATCATCATCCACATCTCACCTGTTTGACTTCTGAAACATTTTCACCATAACTAAGAGACAACTGATTTTCCAATACCTAAGCTTTGCTCGAAATGCTTGCTAACCACTGTAATTGCAATACAGATTAAAAAACAAAACTTGCCCAATCTAGTTCGGAGAGCCGTTGAGAGAGTTTCTCTGACACTGCCTGTAGTTCTTGTTCTGTTAGCGTCTTTCTTGATCTCTGGGTGGTAGGTGAATCCCATGATGAGACTGTAGTTCTGTGTTCATTTCTATGAAATGAAAGTGACCATGTGACATTTAAGTAGCCAGGTATATTACTTAGTTCAAAATAACTGTGTAATACATGTTTTAATACATATTTCAAATTGGTTTCCACAGCTAAATTGGAAGTATATCCTTGATTTTCCAAATTCATTTGCAAACACTGTAAACATGCAAGCCTGGATTAATGTTACCTTTTTCCTTTGGGAATCTTCCTTGTCCTGGGGCTGAGGACCTGAGCTGGATAGGTTTCCTGATCACTATCTTTAGGCAACTTGGAAGTTAAGATAACTCTATCATCTGGTTCCTATTAACACAGAACAAAGTTAATTAGAAAAAGCTACAAGACAACACGCAGAACCCTTTTGAGGGTGGGGAAGGGTAGACCACAAAGCTAGATCCTTTCATGTCCATGTTTATTTATTTTTTAAACTTTTTTTTTTTTTTTTTTTTTTAGTTTTTCATGTGGCCTTTGTTGCTCCGGGACTTTATTGTGTACATGGTGCTGGGGTTTGAACTTGCATACTCGCGCATGCCAGGCAAGGGCCATAACCACTGAGCCACCGCTCCAGCCCTCCATGTTTAATTTTAAATGCGTTTGTCAAAATACCATATTGCCTCTCAGTGTCAGAGGACTAGAGCAAAGTTTATCACTTCTGCTCAGAGAAAAAGTGTGGCTTACAATGCCACTGTAACATAAAGGCAAGTGAGGGGTTCTCAAACTTGAAATTTCAGGGATAATGGCTGCAACTACACAATTAAAAACAATCAAATCACAAATTTCTCTGTATCAAGGAATAAACAAGAACTGTCCAAAATTGAACATGAAACTTTCCAAAATACAAATATAAACTCAACACTGTCAATAACTTGTTTCTTAGCCTTAGATGGAATCTTTTTGTTGGTTTACTTTGGTGCTAGGGACTTCCCCAGGGCCTTGAGCATGCTAAGCATACACTCTACCATTGAACTACAAACCCAGCTCCTACAGGGAATCCTTTAGAAAATATTTCTAGTGGCAAACGTTATTTAATGTTTAATGAAATCCTCAATTTCGCTTCAGTATCATTTTCTGGTATTAAATTCAGTACTTTTTAGTAAATAGCAACTATAATATAATCACATTTTTAAAGAAATTTAAAATGAAGTTTAAATTTCCAGCTCAATGAATTATTTCAAAATGAATACTCCCATTCACTGCCACCAAGATGAACAGAATGTTACTAAGAATTTACAAGCCCTTGCATCCCCACAAGACTTCCCCAAAGGTAGCCATTATATTATGACCCCTTTTTTTAACTATCCACCTGCCTATCTGAATAGAAGCAGAGAATGTTTAAAATGATTGTCACCTAATGCTAGTGACAATGCTTATTTCATCTTTGTGCCTCTTTTGCATTATTTGAGCTTTTTAATAATGAGAATGCATCATTGTTTATAAATTTACCCTGGCACATACCTGCCTATTCTTTCTAGGAAGATATGGACAGAATAAGGGATTTATTTTTTTTAAAGGGACTTTACCCCTCCAAAGAAAAGAATAAAAGCAAATAAGCAATAAGCCAAGCTATTAATAGGTTCATTGTGAATAATGAGAATATGGATAGAAAATTATTTTTTAAAGCAGTAGTGAGGACTAAACCCACCGAGAACATCCCAGGCCTTTTTGAGACAGTGTTTCACTAAATCACATAGGCTGGCCTCAAACTTATTTCTGAGTAGCTGGGATTACAGGCATGTGCTACTCTGCCTTTTCACATTTTTGACATTTTAAGCATTTTAAGGTATTTAATTGGGGATATGCAAAATGCATTTTGAAGTCAGAATGCTTGAGTTCAAATCCTGCCTCTAACAACTGTTATGTAATCTCAGACAAGCTACTAACCTTTCCACATCAGTTCCCATGGAAAATATAGGGAGTTCTCCAGAACTGTTTGGAGGAATAAATTATTCAAACCTGTAAAGTACTCAGAACTCTGCCTGGCAAAAAAATATGTATGTTGATTTTTACTTCCATTCTTATACACTCATCCTGGCCCAATCTTCCTATGACAAGAACATGCAGGGGTATGTAGAGGTAAATTTTAAGAAGCACAATGCTTTGATCAGTGCAATATGCTTGCCTACTATTCTAGCAGAGACCTACAAGACAGGCTTCTGCAGTTGGAGATGGAGGTAGAAAAGTTCTTGCCTAGCATGAGCAAGGCCCGGGGTTTGATCCCCAGTACAAAAGATAAATAATGTTTTTAAAATATGGGCTTTCTAACCAAATGCAAACGAGCTTTTCCACTTACAGAAAATGCTGTGTGCTCTCCAGTTGAATTCACGGCAGGGGAGTAGCGACTTGAACGCAGGTATTCTTTTCCTATGGGGCAGGGTGCTCGAGGCTCTGAAGGGTGGTAGGGTGGATGTAAAGGAATGGCTGCTCGGATAGGCTCCCCTAGCTTTCTAGCGCTTGGAACCATACTCACAGAAGGGGTTTCCACTGGTAGGACAAATTAAAGTGGATCTTATGATAAAATTCTAAGACATAACTCATTTTACACATACCTATACCTAAACAAACATTCACACATACTAATTAAAAATCTTTTTAACTTGATTGAAAATTAAAAAAACATAAAAAGTAATTAAACCAGTGATGCATCCTTAGCCAACAAGTAGAAATCTAAATCAGAATGAATGCAATTTTATCAGCATAAAAATGTTTCCTGAAAGTTATTTAAAAATAAAGAGCTGGGTGAGGTGATGCACACCTGAAATTCCAGTGACTTGGGAGGCTGAGGAAAGAGGACAGCAAGTTTGAGGCCAACCTCAGCAACTTAGCAAGATCCTCAGCAACTTAATGAGTCCCTGTCTCAAAACAAAGGGCTTGTGGATGTAGCTCAGTGGTAAAGTGTTCCTGGGTTAAATCCCCAGGTTGAAAGAACTAAAAATAATGAAAACTGGAAGCAACCTAATGGTTTAAAGAATGACTATGTAAATTATGGTTTATTCACAAATTTAAAAAACCATTAACAATGATATTATGTAATACTACCATGTAAAAATTCCATAACAATAAGGAAAGAGAATTTTTTCAAGTTACTATATTTTGTTATTCACTTATTAAGTTGAAGATCCCCAACTGATACACAAACACATCATAGATTTGTGTTGTCCTTAAAAGGAAAACAAAACAAAAAAGCCACATTTTTTTTTAGAGGACTTAAGATAATAAAACAGTGGAAGCAAAAATATGTGGCCAAAGACCATCTTAAGCAGAAATCAGACCTCATAATTAAGAGCAAACAATTACAATAAGGTGGTATAGAAGATTTGCATAGAGTGCAACTAAAGTGAAAAGACTTCATATTAATAGCAAATGTCCCAGGCAATGATCACTGTCTCACTCGGAAGTAATATGTGTAACTAATAACACATTACAACTCACTGTCTTCGACAAAGGATGTCCTATCCTTGAACAGAGAACCAGATGGGGGAGGTTTTAAGACATCTTCATGTGGTTTTGAACTTGGCGAGGGTGACGTTTTTGTAGACTGCTTGGGAACAGGACTTTGGGCACCTAGGAAAGAAAATAAAAGTAAATTTTTTAATCTATCAAAATGTTCGCTAAATATTATACTAAATGCTAAGAGGTATAAAATAATGCTGAAAGAACAAATTTGGGCTGGAGCGGTTGTTCAGTGGTTGGAGCACTTGCCTGGCATGCATGAAGACTTGGGTTCAAACCCCAGCACCACATACACAAGTGTTTGAGAAACAAAGGCCTGATTAAAAAAAAAAAGTTGATTCTGTCTTTATCACTTTTTTTTTTTTTAAAGAGGGACAGACAGGGAGAGAGACAATCAATTTTTATTTAGTTTTTTCATATGGATTTTATTGCACTGACACAGTTGTCTACATGGTGCTGGGGTTTGAACCCACGTACTCATGCATGCCAGGCAAGCGCCGTAACCGCTGAGCCGCCACTCCAGCCCCTATCGCTGCTGCTGCTGCTGCTTTTTTTTTTAAAGATAGAAGGACAGTGAGAGAATCAATTTTTATTGAGTTTTTCACATGGCTTTCATTGCTCTGATGCTTAGTTGTGTACGTGGGTGCTGGGGTTTGAACCTGGGTACTTGTGCCTGCCAGGCAAGTGCCATAACTGCCGAGCCACCGCTCCAGCCAGTTCTCTCTTTAAAAAAAAAAAAGTTGGACCAAATGCTCATAATACCAATTATTTTTAATAACTCTTCATAGAGTAAAAAGCAGTTCTATATCCCAGAATTGTTTATACAACTTGAAAGCAAAGTTTTACTCAATATTTCATTACTTTGCTTTAGAAGAATAGGTGCAAGGGTTGCAGAAATGCTGACTGTTATGTGGGCAGCTCTACTAAAGAAAATCCTTGAATTGGGAATTATGGCTAATACCATAATCAGTGTTACTGTCCAGAAACCGAAACCTGAACAAGATGCCTGTAAATGTGTATGACAGTTGTCTGACATCTTAATCTAAAGATAGCCTTTTCATCACATCAATCCCAAATACGATTGCCAAGCCTATCTCAACCTTTTCTCCTTTGCCTTAATTACATTAAAAAAAAATTCCTCTCTTTACTTATAATTTGAAAACAAGTACAAGTTGAGTATCCCTTGTCCAAAATGCTTGGGATGAGAAGTATCTTGGATTTTGGAATATTTGTGTATACATGAGATGCTGGAGATGGTACGCAACTCATTTGTTTCATATATACCCTATGACACATAGCCTGAATGTATTTATTTCTAGTGTTCCTGCATTTTGTCTGTGATGTCATATGAGTCATGTAAAATTTCCCATTTGTGGTATCATGTCAGTGCTCATAATGTTTCAGATTTTGGAGTATTTGAAATTTTTGAATGAGATTTTTGATTTAGAGATGCTGAACTCCTAACTCATCTTTTATTGCTGAAGTTAATTTACATGGCACTTGATATCAGATTTCTAAAATCACCATTCCTCCCCTCCACTGTCAATCAATCTGACTTCCTTTAAGAAACACTGTTGTATAAACTATACTTGACTGATTATTCCATTACTTTGCCTATCTCAATGACAAGCACATGGGGCTGCAACAGTGGCTCAGTGGTTGGTTACAGGGCTTGCCTGGCATGCGCAAGTACGTGGGTTCAAACCCCAGCACCATGTACACAACGAAGTGTCCCAGCAACGGAAGCCAATGAAAAACGAAATAAAATTGATTCTCTCTCTCTCTGCCTCTCTTTAAAAAAAAAAAAAAAAAGACAAGCACATGTCTTTGGTCTACTATTGAATGTTCAGACTTAGGTTTCTGAATATAACTTCTTGGAGTGTAGCGTCTACTCCTTCAGCTCAGTATTAATGTTTACAGGGACTTCAGAGGTGATTTAGTCCAATTCTCTCATTTCAAATTTGAAGAAATTGGGCTCAGAAAAGTTAAGAGCCTTGTCCAAAGTCCCACAGCCAGTAGCAAGAGTCTGGATGAGAGACAAAGTAGACCTCCTGATTGTCAATTTAAAGTTCTAATTACACGGTAGCATTGCTGTTTTTCCATTTAAAAAGTACTTATTATGGATTGGTGTTTTCCTAAGTTTTGAAAAACTATGAGGAACAAGAATAATATCACCATTTATCAGAAGCTTTCACAGGTAGAATGTAAGCTCCATGAAGGCAGAATTTATGTCTATTTTGTTCCCAACTCTGTCAACCACTACCTGGTACAAGGAAGGCACCAAATATATATTTGCTGAATGAGTATGATGTGGCTACTTTCCCAGGAAGTCACAGTTTACATAACTAAGTTACCAGGCGATGTGGGAATGGTGTTACAGAAAAGAAGAGAGAACACACTGTAGGAACAGAGAGCTGACACCCTACGGTATACAGGTCAGGGAGGCTGGGCAATGGAGAATGAGTTTGCCAGGAATAGGAAGAGCACCCCAGCAAGTAAATAATATGATGCTAAAGATGAACATGGCATGCAAGGTGGGTAGGTAAGAGGGTAGGATGGTTGGGGGGCCTGAAACTGGGGATGACAGATATTTAGATCTACTGTGTATAAGCAGTATATTATTGGAAATGTGGCCTGAAGCCGGGGAGGAAAATTGTCACTGCAAATACAAACTTGTTAGTTGGAATGATGAAAAAAGTGAATCGACCAGTTCAGGAAACTAATTAAGGAGCACTCTGGAGGTATGACTAGACTGTAAAGGTACATCCAGAATTCTCTTCCTAGGAATCCACAAACTTTTATGACAACTTTGCATCCACTGATTTGCCTTAGTCTTATCTGCCAATGTTCCTGTGATTTCAGACAGCTATTCATATTTACCGAGTAATGGTGTCATTCTGGAATTTTAATGCTGAGGTTCAATTAGGGCTCTATTCTTAATTTTAAAGAGCCTAACTCTTCACATTATTATAGCTATATATCAATAACTGATAAAGTAAACCACTCACCATTACTTCTTAGTGAAAAGGTGTGTGCTGTGTCTCCCAGTCTAATTACTTCACCAGCGGATTCTGCTTCATCTTCATCCCAAGAGGGGCCCAAAGCCTCAGATGAGGAGCACCTGAAAAAGGTTCTTACTCAAGGTCTGACCTGACTACAGAGGGCCCTTCCTGCTTCCAACATCCAGCCTGCAGGTATTCAGAGCTCATATGCTAGGTGCAGAAAAATTCAAAAGGACCAGAGCTGGGGATGTAACTCAGTGGTGTTCAAATATAAACAAAACTGCAACTCTTCCTTTCACTGCTTATCACTTCTTGCTGATTGTCTGTTTTATTCTGACTGATACAAATAGTGAAAACAACTGTGTACAAAGCGTCAAGGATTAAATGGATAGAATACATACAGAGAACAGCAAACTGGTGAATCCAAGGGTATAGGAATGGACAGGAGAATGCTAGGGCGTTAATTTTGCACTGAATATTTTGAATTGTCTCACTTTTGCACTTATTTCTGTTGTCTTTAAAAATCTAGTAAATGAAAAATAAAAATTCACCTGTGATGGTCTCCTTTGAGACACTTTTCAGTGTGCCATATCTAAGAAAGGTATTCCCTGCGTTTTTCAAACTACAGCATACTCCATTTAAAAGAATCAAGATGGAGCAGTGGCTCAGTGGGTGCAGCACTTGCCTAGCATGTGGGAGGACACAGGTTCAAACCCCAGCACCACATACACAGCGAAGTGTGGGAGTGACGAAAGTCACATGAAAAACTAAATAAAATTGATTCTCTCTCTCTCTGTCCCTCTCTCTCTTTATAAAAAAATAAAATCAAGATTTAGATATTTAAAAGAAAATCAGCATCATGTTCACCTTTTAATTCATAAGAAGTGCAATCAAATCTGTAATGGCAATGTATTTTGTCTATGAAAGTAGCACAAATTTTAAATCTCTGATGTTGACCATTGAAAATGGCTCGTAAGGCACCCAGTTCTTTTACGCCACTGATGGTTGTATAGTTAGTCATGGTTTTCTTGGAAAACAGCTTGGCAACTTTTATTAATAACCTTAAAACATTCATACTCTTTTACTCTGAATTTAGCCTAAAGACAAGAGAGGGAGAGAGAATTTAAAAAGTTGGGTTTTTTTTGTTTGTTTCAATTTTTGCAGTACTGGGAATTGAACCTAGGGTCACTCTACCACTGAGCTATATCCTCACCCCTTCTGATTTTGAGACAGTCTTGCTAAGTTGCTCAGACTGGCCTCAGATTTGCAATCTTCCTGCCCAGCTTGCTTTTTTATAATCTGTCATCATCATCATCCTAACAAACCTCCACATTTGAAGAATGAGTTAGTAAATTATGATGTACCCATATGAATGGTATGCTATATTGTCATAACAATCCTAGTTATTCAAGAGACTAAGTAAGGCAGGAAGATCTCAAGTTCAGGGTCATCCTGGGCAGCTTAGCAAGAACTTGTCACAAAATAAGGGGGGGAAAAAAAAAAGGGCTGTTGCTGTAGCTCAGTGGTAAAGCACTTGCCTGACATGCGTGAGTCCCTGAGTTAAAGGGTGCAATCTAAATAAAAAATAAATATAAGGCTGGGGGTGTAGCTTAGTGGTAGAGTGCTTGTCTAGCATGCACAAAGCCCTGGATTCAATACTCAGAACTGGGGAAAAAAATTGTAGATAGCAATTTGGAAAAACACTTAACCTTAAATTAAAAAACTACAAGAAACAAAATTACAGACAATACTACTTAACTTGAAAAAGAAAAAGTAAAAAGGACTAAAATGTAACAAAACATTAATAGCAGTTTTTTTTTCTTTTTTAAAGAGAGGGACCGTGAGAGAGTCAGAAAAATAAATTTTATTTTTTTAGTTTTTCATGTGGTTTTCATTGCTCTGACACTTTGCTGTGTATATAGTGCTTCGGATTGAACCCATGTCCTCACGCATGTCAGGCAAGCACTGTAATCACTGAGCCACCCACCATTCCAGCCCCCAGCAGTGTTTAGTTGTAATTGATAGATCTCATTTTTTCTCCTGCTATAAAATAATTTCTCTGTACTCTTTAAGTCTCCTTCAAGAAGGATAAGAGAAAAATAATGATCCTTTGATAATCAAGGGGCAAATGAAGAATGAGTAGGTAATGAAGACTGAAATTAGTAACACATTTGCTCAAGGTTCTTAAAACTCCCCCCAAAAGGTATAAAATAAGAGAACTTAATAAAATGTTCTCATTAGTTTTTCTTGGTACCATTCTGGTATATTGTGTGCAATTTTAATTCTCAGTAGATGGAAAAGCACAACTTGTTTTGAAGAATTTCACAGACATTGTGGGCTACCTCCCAAAAGAAACTCTTTTCCATGATGATTTGGATTCCTTAGTACTTTCTAGTTCTTCCAAAGGTTCTCTTCGGTGGAATTCGTTAAAATACTGTTCAGTTTCACCTGTTTAAAACAGATTAAAAACAACAATACCAAAAAAACCTAAGTTAATACCACTTTTTTTCTATATAAGAGGCCAGAAGAGGTAACTACAGTGAGACACCCCAACCCATCTTGTTAACATAGACTCCTGTGACAGTGAAATTAGAACCAAATCATTACCTGCAACGAGTTACTCCAAGAACAAAGAAACAAGAAGCATGATGCTTTCAAATCAAGGCCTACCGCGAATATAGCAATATTTTCTTATTTAAAATAGGTGGTAGGTTCACTTATCATTCCTTCTCCTTCTATAAGAGATGTCTGAGACAATCAATCAAGACAGCAAGAAAAACACTATTTATCAACCTACTTCAAGTTCCAAGACAAGTCAGACCTCATCATGGTTTAGATGAAATTTTCTTAAGATCATTGACCTTTTCTCCAACTCAAAATACCTACTCTTCAGCAGCAGTAAATCACTAGGGCCACGATTTCAGGAGCTTTGTGGGTGAAACCTATGATTCAGACTTACCTTGTTGGATATTCCCACGCCCATTTCTCCATTTCTAGACATTCCCAGTTTAAACATCCACCTCACTATTTTCTATTTCTGTAATCACTAAGCAACATTTTAATAACATTTGTCAATACTGTGTACTTACTCTGAAGCAGGCTTTGTGCTCAACATAACTCCTTATTTAACCTTTACAACAACCTTCCTATGAGAAAACAGGTCTAGAGAGCTTTAGAGAGTGATGGGCAGAACTGAGCACTGAACCCATGGTCTGCCCTCAAATCCCTTGTTATTCAGTGGTAAATGATAATGCTAGCTCAGGTCCCAGGTAGACTTTGCCCTGCACTACCTGTCCCATGACTAATGCTACTAGCAAAGATTTGCTTTCCATTTGGTTAACTGTTATTTTGAAGAATTTGATTAGCTCTAGATAACACTGCCAAATAAGTATTATTTTGGACCTGCATAAGTGAGACTCAAACCTTAGAAAACGTTGTCCAACTCAGGTATTGTCATAGAGAGAGGCCCAACTCAGCTACTCTCTCCTATCATAGCTCAGCTCACAACATTACTACCAAACTTCCCGGGAATATCACTCAGCCCTTCACTACCTCCAGACTCACATGAAAGTATCTCTAGGTTCTATTTTCTTCCTCCATCCCCACTGCTCTATCAGCCAGGCACCATCTTCCTACCTCTCCCTGGAATCAAGCACTAAATCATAAAAACTGATGTTATCTTTACAACAGTTCAAATTAATCTCAATTTCTTTAAAGGTAGTTTTTTTATCTTTTAATTTTGCTGCTAAAAAGACAAAAAAAAAAAAAGCATGAAAATTCCTACTGCTAACCTTGAATTAGGTGAATTCCACGTTATTCGTGTTCAGTACTCTCCCCTAACTCTGTCCTTATGCTTCCATTGTATGTGTTTATGGCTTTCTCCCTGATTTAAATAGTTTTTCTTTTTTTTGAGAAAAGTCAATATGAGATGCAACTTTGAATCCTCCCCAAAGTAGCATTTAACATACACCATACTCAAAAAAATTTTGAAATAAGAAATTTACAGTGTATACCTTTCATCTTCTCTTCTGACTTTTAAATCATTTTAGCAACAATTGATTAAAGGTAGGGAACTATAACTACAGACTTTAATTTCAAATGTTATAATCGTGGTATGGGTCTCACTATCAATGATGGCAAAATTAGGAAAAAATGAGCTGACCCAAATTTTTATTGTAACTTGTATTAGAATTTGTTAATTACTGTATTGCTGAAATTTTTTTTGGATAATTTTGCAACATAAGAACAGATTATGTATTATTCTATCCATGACCAACAGTATTACTTTTTTTGTACAATGATAAATATCAATACAATGAAGAGTTTCAAGCACCTTTCTTCTGTATTATTTCCTTAGAATAAATTCCTAGATATGGGGTTTATTTATTAAAGATGATAAAATAGTTCTTAAGCACTGCTGTTTGAATTTAAATAACCATAACTCTTTTTGATTAAAAATAAAAGGGCAACATTAATCTTCACAAAACAAAAACTTCACATAACAAATTTTTATAATTTGGGGAACTGGGTTATTCAAAGAGTAAAATAAAATATCCTCAGGCTGGTAGCCAGGTATGGTGGTACATGCCCATAATCCCAGCTGGTCAGGGGGCTGAGGCAGGAGAATCACAAGTTGGAAACCAGCTTAGCAAGAATCTGTCTCAAAAAAGATTAAAAAAAAAAAAAAAAGGCAGTCTTGAACTATCAGCGTAGGATGAATAGAGAGATGCACCAGTTCTTCCTGCAAATGCCTCAGTAATATCCAAATCTATAATATAACATGGCGATTCTGACATAGGAAATTTTGGAATTAAAATTTTTTATGCAATAATAAAACAATAAACATTCATTTAGCCTCCAGAAATTTAGCTTTCCATTATAGGTTAGCTTTAAAGTTTTTTATAAGTAACAATCCAAATTAACAAAGGATTTGACCATGGGAGTTTCTAACCACCTGAAACACAAACAATTAGAAATGCATAATTAAATTGTACTGGTGATTCTGCTTCCTCAGAAAAATAGTAAGATAAAAGGCAAAAGGCTCATATCATAACATATACACCAAAACAAATGTCCATTCCTCTTGGGGTTCTTTTTGGTGGAGTCTGAACCCAGGGCCTCATCCACACTATGCACTCTACCACTGAGCTCCAACCCCCAAACCCTCCATTCTTAAACTTACTTTTCTCATGAGATGTTTCACTGATGTGTTCTGTAAGATACTCCAGCAATCCATCAAATATTTCTAGGAGGTTCCTGATAGATTCTTTGTCTCCTTTCACTATATTTTCTCCTGAACACAGAATATAGAGCTATTAAAAATTTAATCAAGAAAAATGAAAGCTTCATAATCTGCTTTTGGTTTTTGTTTTGGTACTAGAGATTGAGCCCAGGGGCACTCTACCACTGAGCTACATTACCAGCCCTTTTGATTTTTTATTTTGAGATGGGGTCTAAGTTGCCCAGGATGGCTGCCCTCAAACTTGCAATCCTACTTCAGCCTCCCATCATTGGGTTTACAGGTGTGCACCACAAAACCTGCCTTGAAAGCCTCATAATCTTGAAGTGGATATAATATTGCAGAAGAATATATAGATTATAAGATAAGAAGAAACAATATTATAAATATTAAAAACATACACTTCCTGCTGTTCAATTATATCCAAAGAAATAAAGGAGGCAGCCTTAAGTACGATGTTGAATAATTCACTGGTATATGTTGTCTTTTTTTTTTTTTTTTCAAGAAGCAAAATAACTGGACTCAAAAACATCTACAACATCTAGGAAGATTCATACCATAATATAAAGCAGCAAAGCAGAACTTGATTGGGCTAGTAGAAAAAACTGACAGGAACAGAACACTTTCAGATTGTGGGATCCTATTTCTAGAGGTTGATTTGTTCTAAAGATAATAGCTGTAGAATAATATCAAAACAAAACAAACAAAGTAGATACTTTCATCAGAAATTCATGATTTCTTTCCCCTGTTAACTTCTATTCATATTGTACAGATCAAACCATATTTCTGATTAAAACCTCATTGATGGGGTTTGATCACCAGCACTACAGAAAAACAAAATACCCTAAAACCTCATCCAGGCTTCCTTCCTAAATCTAAATCTATAAACTCTGCATACAAACCCGCTCCCTTATTTTTCTACTGGGGTCTTAACCCAGGGGAGCTTTACCACTGAGTTATATTCTCAGTCCTTTTATTTTTCATTTTGAGACAGGGTCTTGCTAAGTTGCTGCAGCTAGCCTTGAACTTGTGATCCTCCGTCCTCCTGCCTCAGCTTCCTGGGTCGCTGGGGTTACAGGTACGTACCACAGTGCTTGGCTAAAACCCTTTTTAATCTCATCCCATCCTTAGCCTCACCAGTCTCATCTCCTACCACATTCACATAATATTCAGAAATTAATCTTTAAATAGTGCCAAGCATAAGTACCTGGCTCCTAATGGAGTATTAATAAATGTTAAATTGAAATGATGAATAAAAATAGGTTGGCAAAAGTATGGAAACCTGACATGATTAATGTCATCTAAAATAGACTCCAGTCAACATCAGGAATGGAAGGAACTTAGCCTTTGTGATGCTCTCTGCTCATCCCCTTGGGATGTCATGCCTGGCAATCATGAATTCAAACCAGAATTGGAGAGGAAGAGTAGAAATTTGATATCTGAGAGAATCTAGACACTCTCTTAATTTCAGTCATAATGCAAAACAAACCTATACCAGAAATCTGATGTTTTACACCACTACTAATAAAAACAAGCAGTGTTGGAACACTTTTTTTCTGTTTAAAATAATGAACAAGAAATCTTGCTTTTAAGCACTATGATTTTCTGGCTTAAAATACATAATAAGTGTACCCCATGGGCATTCTCAAGACTTCTGTTTCCAGGATGGGGAACATACTCTGCCAACCCAGCAACTAAGACTGTTGGCCAGAATACAGTGCTCTGTGGTGGAAGACAAATTGCTCTAAACACAATATAGGAGAGCTGCTCTGCACTCTTCTGGAGGAGGTAAGCAGTCTGCAATTTTTTATGTGTAAGTGTAGCTTGTTAAGGGGAACTCTGTGATAAAAAGTTCTACAAACATGTATGTTTATAACCTTACAATAATATATTTATAAAAAGCACAAATACCAAAAACTATGCTATGTACTCAGGTGATTAAGCGATTTCAAATTGCAATGAACAGGGAAATTCTGGGATTATTTCTTAAAACAAATTATCTCCAAACTGATTTATCACATTTTCCCCCTAGAACTGAATTCAAATACTTATGATAGTGAATCTCTGCAAAAATTTGTTCTTTTCAGTATTGAATTAAATTGCCTACCCTTTTCTGTAACCCTGAAGTTCCCTTCCCCTTGTTGGGGGCAATCAATTTCTTAACTATTCTGCTAGTCTTTCTGACTGCAATCAACTGCATGTGCATTCTCCCCTGCTTGTTCTAACAAACTGTAGCATTTTCTGCACATTATCATTATAACCACACATCTTTATCACACAATATATATTGGTGATTGTTCCTCTAAAATGGAACACTGTGCATAGAGATCACCATCAATCATCTTTATTTTTTGGTACCGAGGATTGAACCCAAGGGAGTGTAACCACTGAGCAACATCCTCAGCCCTTTTTATGTTTTTATTTTAAGACAGGGTCTCAAAAAATTGCTTAGGGCTTCACTAAATTGTTGAGGCTGTCTTTGAACTTGTAATCCTCCTGCCTCAGCCTCCCAAGCTGCCAGGATTACAGTCATGCATCACTGCATCTGGCTCATCCATCATCTTTTTAAACCCATGGAGCAGGTCACCGCCTGGACCTATGATTATCTAACCAGCCCCTACTATTTGACATTTCTTTCTTTTTCAAGAGAGAGGGACAAAGAGAGAGAGAGAGAATGAATATCAGTTTTTATTTAATTTTTCATGTGGCCTTCGTTGCCCCGACACTTACTTGCGTATGTGATGCTGGGGTTCAAACTTGGGTCCTTGCACTTGCCAGGCAAGAGCTGTAACACTGCTCTAGCTCTAATTGACATTTCTTTTGGCTACTATAAGCATGTAGCATTGGTATGTTTTTAAGATATCAAAACAAAAAAATACATGAAATGCATTTCAGATCCAGCTCCATCACAAACTCAGCATCCAGCTCTCCTGAAAAGCTTTCATATATGGTTGCTCTAACTATACCAGTTTTCCTGGCTCAGTCTTACAGTCTGTCTATTCTACAAGCTCCCTCATTTGGTCAATTAAACAACGTCTAAGGTTCTCCCTAACACTAGTTTACTAAAATGCACAATTACCTAATGGTTAAATGCATACTAACCTGTGATGTGAGACAAGCTAACCTGCAGGTAGTCCAAGGCCAATGAGTCAATCACTGCTTGTACATTGTGGGCATCGTCCTCTCGATTCTTGGGAACACTTATAAGGTCTATGGGGACAGAAGTCACATTATTTTCATCTATGAGGACCCAAGTTTCCATGTATTTGTCTCTGACCAGGCTTCTAAGTAAACTCAAATGCAACAAAAGCAAGCTGTGCCTAAACTAAACAGGCTACAGTACAGATATAATAATAATAAAGCCTGAATTCTACAAAGTAGAATCTTTTTAGTTGAATATTAATTTTTCAATATTATTTAATTGGTTGATAGTACATCCAACATATTAAACATACTCTACATAAGCACCATGTAAAGGAAGATTAGGAGGTACCTAAGTTGAAGGGGATGCTAATAGTTTAATAAGGAAAGCAAGACATGAGATGAGACTAACCCGTAACTGGGCTGTTTTCCATGAGGGAAGACAAATGCAAACATATGCACGGCTACACACACGTACACACACACACAATAGTATTCAAAGGAGGGTTCCTGAATCTCTGTTACAACAGCCTATTAAGAATAATTCATATTAAGCCTTAAAAGTCAGTACAGATAAGAGTGTGAAAATATTTTAATATCAAGGTGAGTCTGGAGTTTCTCCTCCACTCTTGAGGAAAATGAACTCCAGGGAAAGTTGAGACTAGCATCAACATACCAGCTAGAGGCTATCCCATTATTCCAGGAAATGATGAGGGCACTGACTTATGGAAAGAAAGATTATACAAATTTTATAAGTACTTAATGGTTATAAAATATATAAAGAAAAGAAGCCAGTAAAAGAATCTCTGAATAAGGGTTCTCAGCTATTTAACCAAGGACACAACAAAATGTGGTACCTCTGAAAGAAAATCACAACATATAAATTTACTTTCTTAGTAAATTAGGTTCATAGAATAAATGTCAAGTCTAATCTGTAATACTATTTAAGTATCAGAGCACAACAAATGTCCAAATTACACTCAATTTTAGAAACTTTGAAGGTATATTTACCAAAATGGTGTGACTTTCATAAGGCATTAGAGGCATGATTAAACAGGGTGGCCATCAAACTGATTTGATCAATGCTATTATTTATGAGAGGGTCCCCTAAGATATTTTAAGATAAGAAAGCTACATTTGGATAGAAGATGCAGGCAGAGAAAATAAAATTTCATAAATACTAATGAAACAAACTAAAGGTACCAGAAACTTCTGGGCTAAGATATAGACGCAATTACTCCCACTTTTCAGTAAACTTACCTGGTACCTTTTCTCCCAAAATGGATTGATAAAGAGCAATAAAAACATTGGAATCACAATCTTCAAGTGTGTGTATCCTCAGGTGTATGTGACATTTAAAAAGAAGGTTATTGGCAATGGTTACCCACTCTGTTAGGGAAGAATGGGAAGGAAATCAGTCTTCACTAGCACTAGAAAAAGTCAAACACACATTTAAAAAACCAACAATGTTTTTCAATGTCAAAAACAGACATAGAACTCTAAACAAAATAACGAATTTGTTATAGAATTTCAAAGACCCTCCTTGCCAAGATTTTTAAAAAGATATATTGGGAAGACTTCCAGAGAACTATAAACTCATGTGGTCAAAAGTATAACCAAAATCCAATTTTTACTGTTGCAACTTGAAATCTTCTTTACCTGTAGTTTTTATTTTAGAAGCCTTAACTAGGTATTTTTAATTAAAACATAATTATAAGCAAACAGTACTATGTCAAATAAAAAAAGTTTGTAAATGATAATCTGAGGTTATTAGCAACTAATTAATGGAGGTTGCTTCAAATTCCCAATAGCATTAGTTATGTTTTTACCCAATTATCTTCTGCAAGTCAGGGTCTCTCTGGTGCCCAAATGGGTGGTGATTAATGTAGGCTGTTAAGAACTGGAATAACGGGGCTGGAGCGGTGGCTCAGCGGTTTCGGCGCTTGCCTGGCAAGCACGAGGACCCGGGTTCAAACCCCAGCACCACGTACACAACTAAGTGTTGGAGCAACTAAGGCCATGTGAAAAACTCAATAAAGTTGTTTCTCTCTTTCTCTGTCTCTCTCACTGTCCCTCTCTCTTTAAAAAAAAAAAAAGAACTGGAATAACTCTAATGCATCTGTTAGTTTTCATTACATTCCATGTATATAGGGAAGAAAATACATGAAATGCATAAAAACATCCCTAAACTCAGAACTAGCATCTTAACAACACTGATAAAGCTCTGTGTACTGTACCTCATCCTGCCCTCCCCCAGACATTGTTGGGATTATCAAGATTAAGGATTTCTCGACTAAAGATAATTTAGGAAGCTTGGCACATTTGTTCACCCAAATGACTGGTGATTAAAGGGAAAGCACTGCAGCATTAGATGCATCTCCACTAAGTTATGAACACACATTCTGGAAGGAAATCTGTGTATCTTCCATGTCCCCTCGCCCTCCCCAGGACCATTTCTCAGAGCTGACCAAACCATGACAACCGTTTTGTACGCGATCCTGGAGAAAAGGATGAAGCGTCCTAGGCAACCAAATCATTTCGCTTTTCAAAAGCGGTGCTAGACAACGCCAGTAACTCCAGAGGGCACTGAAGACCAAAAATCACCACTGTTTTACTCTGGCCGGGGCTTAATATGTTGAAAGTGTCGAGTGTCAAAAGATGAACACTCATGAGGTTCGGCCTCAGCCCCACCGGGCGAGGCGGAGAGCACGGCCAGCGGCCGAGAGAGGCAAGTCCGGGAAAGGTCCTTCTCCGGGCCCTTAGCAGCCAGGGTCGGGCGTCCCACCAGCCTGGCCACAACGCCCCCCTCTCACGCCCCACGTCGCACAGACGTAGCGAGGCTGAGACCCTGATCCAGACAACCCGCGACTGCGAGCCTCGCCGGCCGCCCAGACCGAACTGAGGACCGCCCCAGGCCGTGGGGAAGGTGGACCGCTGCAGTCCACACACCAGGGCTCCGGGCCGAGACTCACCAGCCTCTGAGCCGGACATGTCGCGGAGGCAGGTCACTGCCGGACTCGGAGGCGTGCTCGCGGGCGACGGTGTCCCGTTAGGGACGCAGCACGCAGACCCGGCGCTGGCAGGAAGGGGGTACGGACCAGACTCCTGCGGGGAAGGAGGGGTGAAGGAGGGAGGGACGTTGAAACGGCTCCTCGCCGCTGATTGGTCATCAGAGGAGCACTTCCTTTCGCAGCACGCGCCGAGGCGGCAGTTTGCGGACTCTAGAAACCATTCCCCGCGGGCAAGAGCCCGCTAAAGGTTCTCAGGACGCCGCCTGGGCAGTTCAGATCACCCAGCAGCCCAGGCCCGTCTCCTGGGGGCATCAGACTGCACTTCCGGTGAGCTCTGCCGTTTGGTATTCCTCCGCCGACGCCAACTGAGGAAGTAGTGCGGCCCGCTCGGCCCAGGGGCGGTCACGTGACGTCAGACTCCGCCTTCTTGCCTCATTTGGTTATGGGCGTGGGGGCTCTTGTGCAGACGTAAACATCACCCAGTGGGGCGAGAAGGTTGGCTTTTGCCGGCTATGTTATCGTCTGGCTGTGCGTGGAAAAGGGCAGGGTGGCTTGCTTGAGGTGCGGAAAGACGAGAAAAATGTGACGTTAAGAGACTGAAAGAAGAGGCATCCTTGTGCTAGATGGGCGCAGACGTGAAAGGGGCGAAAGTCGGGCGGGCGTGAGGGGAGCGGCCGCGGGGGGAGGGGTGAGAACATGGCGGATTCCGGAACGCCCGCGGGCGTTGCGGCCTCTGCGCGGGGGGCGGGGTGATTAGGTCATAGAGCGGCTCCCAGCATTCTTTGCGGTGGAGGAGGCGGTCCAGACTATAAAACCGGCTGCCGGGACGCGGCCGGCACCTCATTCATTTCCACCGGTCTCTGGTCGTGCAGCTCCACTAATTGTCATCGCGGTCCCTCCGCCGCTGCCGCCCCCGCAAGGCTTCGTCGTAGTCGAAGCCACTAACAGCGACTCGTCGCGCCCGTTTCTCTTCACTTTGTTCCCCGCCAACCGCAACCATTGACGCCATGTCGGGCTATTCGAGTGACCGAGACCGCGGCCGGGATCGAGGGTGAGTGTGGGAACCGAGCTGTCAGGCCCGGCGGGTGGGGGATGGGGGCGGGGCGGCGCGCGGGGCCGGCGCGGTGGGAGCTCGGCCTTTTGGTCCGTCTGGGCCCTCGATCGAAGGCTTGCGCCATCTTGGTGTTCAGGTAAAAGCCGTTAGGAGAGAAGTGCCGGTTAGTGGGCCCCCAGCCGGCCTCTCGCCGCGGGGAGGGCAGGGAGCCGCCGGATTTACCGCTGTGGGGAAATCGAGGTTCGTCCTGCGAGGGGCGGAGAGCGCGACGCCTCGAGGCGACGGCGCGGCCGGTAGCTGCGGCCTTGCGGGAGGGGCCCTGGGGGCGCCGGGAACCGTGTGGGAGTCGGGGGGGCTGCTTTCGAGGCCACGGGCGCACGGGAGGGCGGCCGGCGGCGCGGAATCGGCCATGGGGCCGAGCCGCGGACACAAAATGCCGGCCGCGGATATGGCGGCGGCGCCTTTGTTACCCCGCCCGGCGGAGGAGCTCAAAATGGCAGCGTCGAGAAAATGTGGCGCAGAGAGAAATGCGAGACAAAGGGGGAAGCGCCGCCCCAGCGGGAACGCCGCCCGGCCGGCTCCGCCCGGGCCGGGACTCCTCCCCCGGTAGTCGCCGGCTCCTCCTTCTCTTTTTTCATCGCGTTATGTAATTTTGCTACCTTGATCGGGAGCTCTTCCGCGGGATTCCGCCAAGTCGATTCGCCCGCATGGGTGACCCCCGAGAACACCCTCCTTGTGTGGCTGCAGGCGCTGCCGGTGCTGTTCCGTTATGTATTAACGCCAAAGCTGCTTTGCGTGAAAACGGCCGTAAAAATAACACCAGTTTAAGCTCCTCCCCCCTTGTCTTTCTCCTGCTTAGTTCTTGAGCTGCTGGAAAAGGCTAATAGCTGCAAGCTGTCGTCTGTCCTTATGATCTGAACTTCTGACTTTTGGGCAGCCAGCCTCCCATCTGATAAATCCCAGGCTATTTGGCCCCAATAGTGTGTAGCCGTTGGGACAGGGGAAGTGAGATATACGATGCCAGTTGTGGCGGTGGATAGAGTGTCACTAAGGCTGCTATATTGGTAAAAATCCGCTTTAGTTGATGTCAAGGGATAGTGATGTGTATAGGAACCTGTAGAGATTTGAAAACGTAAATAATTTTTTCTCCTAATTTCAGGTTTGGTGCCCCTCGATTTGGAGGAAGTAGGACAGGGCCTCTATCTGGAAAGAAGTTTGGAAATCCTGGGGAGAAACTAGTTAAAAAGAAGTGGAATCTTGACGAGTTGCCCAAATTTGAGAAGAATTTTTATCAGGAACACCCTGATTTGGCTAGGCGCACAGCAGTGAGTAATTTTTTTTACAGTTTTTGATAGATCAGAATTTGACAGGTGTCTTGTAAATAACTCAATTTTGGGAGATTGAATTCTGTGGCTTTGAATTTTTCTAGATAAAATGATTGAGTATGATAGAATAGGTAGTTTTGATGCCATTTGCAATTTTCATATGTGGATGTACAGACCAGTTTAAGGGGTGTTTTTTTTTTTATTTTAGAGTCTTCCTAATGTTCTCTAATTGCTTTGCAGCAAGAGGTAGAGACATACAGAAGAAGCAAGGAAATTACAGTTAGAGGTCACAACTGTCCAAAGCCAGTTCTGAATTTCTATGAAGCAAACTTCCCTGGTAAGTGCTAGTTCTCAATTCTACTCCTTACAACATATCTTCTTTTCTCTGGGTCTCACAAATTTTTACTGAAATGATTTTATTGATGACAGCAAATGTCATGGACGTGATTGCAAGGCAAAACTTCACGGAACCCACTGCAATTCAAGCTCAGGGATGGCCAGTTGCGCTAAGTGGATTGGATATGGTTGGAGTAGCACAGACTGGATCTGGAAAGACATTGTCTGTAAGTTTGGTTTGAATAACGTTGCCGCTCTTTAAGTTATTTGATGATAAATGCCAGAGAAGATGGAATGAAAAGAAAAATTAATGGAGTTGGAGCCATTAGTGGTTAAAGTGCTCATCTGGCATGTGTGAGGACCTGGGTTCAAACCCCAGCACCACATACACAAGTATAAGGGATACAAAGACCAGGTGAAAAAAATAAATTTGATATTCTCTTCCTCTCCCCCCTTTAGCAAAATAATATTTTAACAATTTCTCTTCCCTCCCCAATAGTATTTGTTGCCTGCCATCGTCCACATCAATCATCAACCATTCCTAGAGAGAGGTGATGGGCCTATTGTAAGTATATTTTAAGATATTTAGTTGGAAGGATACTGGTTGAATGATTTAATGATTTATCATGCTTTTATATAGAGAGTTGAGTATTGTATAGCATGATTAAAGGGGCCTGCCAGTGTAAATTTAGCAATTTAAAGCTAGTATCCAGCTGGTTCAATCCCTATTATCCCTTCCCTACCAAAAAAGAAAAGAAAACTTAACAAAATTTTAGTATCTAAGTTTTTGCTTAAAACTGTTCCTTTTTCCTTAGTGTTTGGTGCTGGCACCAACTCGGGAACTGGCCCAGCAGGTGCAGCAGGTAGCTGCTGAATACTGTAGAGCTTGTCGCTTGAAGTCTACTTGCATTTATGGTGGTGCTCCAAAGGGACCACAGATACGTGATTTGGAAAGAGGTATGTAATTTTAAAGGTTCTGTTTTTCCCCTAAAACTGATAGTTCTAGATGTACAGTTACATTTATGCATTTAATTCAAGGTGTGGAAATCTGTATTGCAACACCTGGAAGACTGATTGACTTTTTAGAATGTGGGAAAACCAATCTGAGAAGAACAACCTATCTTGTCCTTGATGAGGCAGATAGGATGCTTGATATGGGCTTTGAACCCCAAATAAGGAAGATTGTGGATCAGATAAGAGTAAGCACACTTGTATATATTACTTTTCTAACTCAGTTGTCAATCAGCTCAGTACAGTTTAACCTGTTCACCCCCATCTTTTAGCCTGATAGGCAAACCTTAATGTGGAGCGCAACTTGGCCAAAAGAAGTAAGACAACTTGCTGAAGATTTCCTGAAAGACTATATTCACATAAACATTGGTGCACTAGAACTGAGTGCAAACCACAACATTCTTCAGATTGTGGATGTATGTCATGATGTAGAAAAGGATGAAAAGTAAGTGTTTTATATCTGATCAACAGTTCGAAAATCTTACGCAGTGGAGGAATCATTTCATGGGTGCCTTCAATTTGACATAATTTGAATATACTCATTTAAAATTCTGCCAATCTTTACAAATTTTTTTTCTGCATTCTTTAGATAATCAGCATTTATGGCATTCCTATAGGAAAAAGAAATAATGTGTCCCGTAGTTTACTAGAGGATCAAGGGCAAAATTGATTTTAAACATGGGCGTTGAACTTGTTAGACTGAATGTAAATGTATGCTTTTGTTGATCTTTAAAAAAAAACACAATTTTTGCTTTTTCTTCAGACTTATTCGTTTAATGGAAGAGATCATGAGTGAGAAGGAGAATAAAACCATTGTTTTTGTCGAAACCAAAAGAAGATGTGATGAGCTTACCAGAAAAATGAGGAGAGATGGGTATGTGGGCTTCCTCAATTGAATCAGTTTGGGAAAGAGGAAGCATACATTCAGAAACAATAAATCAGATTCATTTATGGGGATTGCGTGTTAGGTAAAATTATATCTTATTTTAGGTGAAATGAAAGGTCTGCCATCAAAAATGAGTAGAATCTGTCTCAGGTTTTAAATGTTAGTTTGCTAACGTAGCTTTTTAATTTAGGTGGCCTGCCATGGGTATCCATGGTGACAAGAGTCAACAGGAACGTGACTGGGTTCTAAATGGTAAGTATTTAAATACAAACATTTTCTTGTTAGCTTGGATTTTTTTTTTTTCTTGCTCAGATTAATGGTCATGTATATATGCCTTTCTTTGTAGAATTCAAACATGGAAAAGCTCCTATTCTGATTGCTACAGATGTGGCCTCCAGAGGGCTAGGTTAGTACAAACTCGCATTCATGGCTTGGTTTCCCAGAAGATCTCCGTGTAGTTTTTTTAAAGAAAGTTTATTGCTTTCTTTAACCTCTGCATTTTTTCTAAGTTTTTTTTCACATAAAGGTGCAGTCTTTGTGGCAAGGCCTAGGCATGACAATCGGAGGACTCGAGGGGGATGGAGGACTAGTGATCGGCTGGCTGCTTCCAGTCGATTAGAGAGGTGAAAAGCTGAAAGTGTGCCAGTAATCTTCAAAGGGCAGAACATACCACCTCTGCCCCATAAACTGTTCTCTCCGGGGGAAAAATATGGAAGTTACCCTCACAGTTCACTGCCGTGGTATTTCTTCGGTCCCATGCTTTGCATGATTGCCATGGTACAGCATTGTTTCAAACTGTTTACTGTGATCTGTGGGTCTTTGAGTTTCAGTGAGTTTGCTGAAATGTCGAAGAAATATTTCCAAACTTCAATGTTCAATGAAATTTTTGTTCAAGTTTGAAATGGAGAGAGCAGCTTTAAAAGGTACTAAGCCTTTTACAAATTGGTGAGTACTGGCACATAAGACCTAGAGCAGGAGCAACTTCTCACACTTAGTCAGTGGGAAAAGAAAGAAGTGCTTTGAAAGTTCCTCCCTCACCTACACAGTAGTCGTCATGTCGAGACCTGCCAGAGAGAGACACATTCTCAAGTGAATCCTGGCTTCTTGGAAGCGCTTGCCTAGACGAGACACAGTGCATAAAAACAACTTTTGGGGGACAGGTATGTTTTTCTTGCAGCTGCGGTTGTAAGGTCTTGGCAAGACAAGCAGTGTGGCCAGAATTTTGAACTTCTGATGAGTGTGTAATGCAAAGGACCTTGTACGTTTTTGTTCAAAGGTCCTCAAAATGAGCACATGAAGAGGTTGCTGTGAAACTTTAAGTGGCCCTACTGCGCAGAAGCATTCAGATGTCACTTGATGATCTGTAAGGGGACTTGTGATTTGGGAATGTGCTAGGGAGAACACATATTCCTTTCTACAGGCGCTATCACTGGGTGGGCAATGACTTAATGTGCTTTTTAATAATTTTTTCTTCTTTTGTTTTTTTTTTTTGTTTTGTTTTGTTTTTTTGTTTTTTTTTTTGTTTTTTGTTTTTCAACCTCAATGGTATTCCTACAGGGAATGGATAACCATTTTAACTGTATTTTTTGCAGCCCGTACCTTCTTGGGAATACAATTGTCTAACTTTTTATTTTTGGTCTGGCTGTTGTGGTGTGCAAAACTCCGTACATTGCTATTTTGCCACACTGCAACACCTTACAGATGTGGAAGATGTGAAATTTGTCATCAATTATGACTACCCTAACTCCTCAGAGGATTATATTCATCGAATTGGAAGAACTGCTCGCAGTACCAAAACAGGCACAGCATACACTTTCTTTACACCTAATAACATAAAGCAAGTGAGCGACCTTATCTCTGTGCTTCGTGAAGCTAATCAAGCAATTAATCCCAAGTTGCTTCAGTTGGTCGAAGACAGAGGTTCAGGTAAGACTAAACCTTCAGTAAGAAATATTGGTTGTTCTGGGTTGCTGACTGGAGGGTGAGTAAAATTGTGGAAACACTTCTCTTGGGAAATTGTAAAAATATTTCAAACAGCATGAAAAAAGCTACCAATTCCTTTTGTGTTAGCTGTAATTTATGCTATGGACATAATTGATCAATTTACAATTATTTTCTTGACAGGTCGTTCCAGGGGTAGAGGAGGCATGAAGGATGACCGTCGGGACAGATACTCTGCGGGCAAAAGGGGTGGATTTAATACCTTTAGAGACAGGGAAAATTATGACAGAGGTTATTCTAGTCTGCTTAAGAGAGATTTTGGGGCAAAAACTCAGAATGGTGTTTACAGTGCTGCAAATTATACCAATGGGAGCTTTGGAAGTAATTTTGTGTCTGCTGGTATACAGACCAGTTTTAGGACTGGTAATCCAACAGGGACTTACCAGAATGGTTATGATAGCACTCAGCAATATGGAAGTAATGTTCCAAATATGCACAATGGTATGAACCAACAGGCATACGCATATCCTGCTACTGCAGCTGCACCTATGATTGGCTATCCGATGCCAACAGGATATTCTCAATAAGACTTTAGAAGTATATGTAAATGTCTGTTTTTCATAATTGCTCTTTATATTGTGTGTTATCAAACAAGATAGTTATTTAAGAAACATGGGAAATGCAGAAATGACTGCAGTGCAGCAGTAATTATGGTGCACTTTTTCGCTATTTAAGTTGGATATTTCTCTACATTCCTGAAACAATTTTTAGGTTTTTTTTGTACTAGAAAATGCAGGCAGTGTTTTCACAAAAGTAACTGTACAGTGATTTGAAATACAATAAATGAAGGCAATGCATGGCCTTCCAATAAAAGATATTTGAAGACTGAATTAAGTGGAAATTGTACTTTATTTTACATATATATTGTCATGTAAGACAACATGGTATGGGTTTTTTGATTTTCCTTTTTGAAGATGACTGCTTTCTTCGTTGGGAAATGGGAATTGAAGGCCCCTTTAAAATGGGATTAATTTAGATTTATGATGTTGAACTAAATTACATAAAAACTTGTCAGAAGCTTCTAACATTAGGGAGTCATATAGCCTGTTTTCCTTCTTAGAATGATAACCAGTAAGATAATAGAAAAGAATCATCTGTCTGAAACTAAAAAACATGGATGACTGTTTTTGTGAAATCTAAAAAGCTTCAAATAACTTGCTTCTTTAAAGATTATATGAATGCTCTTTGGCTATAGAGTGAACTACCGAAATGAACAAAAACCTAAGAGCTAAGTTTGAGTCTACTAGTTGAATCTGCACAATGTCCTTGGTGCAGGTTACTTGTAGATTCTGGTCTTCAAAGACTTTCTAGGTCTGTGAGTCACACTGGGGAGTCGCGATTGTCCTCACAATAATTCAGGGAGTTTGAGGTCTTCAAACTATTGTCTATTCATTCTCAACATGGGGGAGAAATAAAAATTAATGGTTAATCAGGAAGGCAACATAACCAAAAGCACAGTGAATTACACAGTATAGGTCTTCATGTTAGGGTCTATGTGGGTTTATTGCTAAAAAGATCCAGGGTATAGCTTTAAATTCAACCTTGGGCTACCAACCTTAATTTCATCAATGACTGGAACTGGACTTTCCAAGAGAGTGGTGTTTTACCCCAGGACAAGGGAAATCTGAAGGAAACTTCATTTAAATTCTGAACTTTAAACTGAGGCTTTGATGTTAATGCCTATATCTAAAATGTAAAATAAATGAGTATATGCTGGGGTGGGGGCTGGAATAGGGAGTGGTATTTCTAAGACTAACACGTTGAAAACTACATCAGCCTCTAGTGCCCTGAGTAGTTTTCAATGACATCGTTAGTCTAGTTTGTGATTTTTAACTTAGAAAAAGCTTTTGGGATAGGTTGGAGCATTTATTACATATTTATTGTTTACTGTCAACACGGGCCTTTTAAATTTGTAAACATTTATGGAAATGATTGTGGG
>PVKS010001040.1:139239-156423 GCA_004027875.1 Aplodontia rufa
CCTATAATCTCAGACCTTTGGATACAGGTTTTGGCTAGCTGGCCTCAAATGAATCCTTTTACCTCGGGTTACAGAATCCTGGAATTGTAGGTGTGTGCCACTGTGCCCAGCAACAACCAAATATTGACCTGCTGCATTATTACCCTTTGTACTTTGTACAGTTCCTTCTCTGGAGTCCTAGTGTAATGTAGTTTGTTGGTCTCCACTGGGCCTGTTAATCTTTAAAGGTTTCCATAACCACCCTAAGGGAAGCTATTAGGAAACGGACTCTTGGAATCAACTATTTCCCTCACTCTTGGCTGTTTTTTCCCACCATCTGGCCAATTAAAATCTTGTTAAAAAGGATGTCATGCGTCTATTAGGTAGTTTTGATGAACCCAGGCAAACGACCTTTACCCAAAGTTGCTTATTGGGCTGGAGCGGTGGCTCAGAGGTTTCAGCACTTGCCTGGCAAACACAAGGACCCGCGTTCAAACCCCAGCACCACAACTAATTGTTGGAGCAATGGAGGCCATGTGAAAAACTAAAGTTGTTCCTCTGCCTCTTACTGTCCCTCTTTCTTAAAAAAGAAAAGTTGCTTATTTATATGCATCAGGGTTCTGCCTCAGGGGAAAGCTTGTTTAAAACTGCTGGGCCCTTCAGCTCACATGGCATTCCCAGGTGATGCAGTTCTGGTGGGACTGCGCTTTGGAAGCTATCCCAATAGAGCGTCCTTTTTCCTTCTCATACCATCGCATCCCTCGGAAAAGCTTCTCCAGGATAATTCTCTAGGAGCAGACTACTGCCATTTGCCTTGAATTAACGAAAGCCTGGGTCCAAGTTGTAAATGATTAAAACCTTTAAAAACGGGAGCCAAAGAGTATTCTAGTAGACAGCTAAGATTGTTGTATTTAAGTGGTAACACATTTTGGTCATTTTTCCGGGTTTCCAAAAAAGTATGAAAGTTAAAGATGACTCATTTGGATACAGGACGCTAGTGAAAACTGGGAGAGAACTGAACGGTACAGATGAGGAAGGACCAAAAGACTAGCAAATGCGGGCAGCGGGCGGCTGAACGCCACCTAAATAACCTCGGGTTGGTAAGAAGGCCGAAAAGTCACCGCGCGCGCGGAATAAGCCGGAAGCGGCTGCAGCGTGAGCGCGTTTCGCACTTCCGGGGCGGGGTCTTCCTGCGCATGCCCAGAGCTCTCGCCCGTACCGTGGGTACCCGTGCTTTGCTTTCGGTTTGTGGCGGTTTCCAGGGCTTTTCAGAGAGATGGAGCGTCGTGCTCTTTAGCCGTAGAAGGAGATGCACTCTAGTTCAGCCAAAAGGGCCTGCCGTCAAGTCTGCAGGTGTCTGTTGAGTGGGTTTGGGGGCCGGATAGAAGGCGGGCAGCGCGAGCGGCCGGCGGAGGGGAGTGGCTCCCTCCGAGGGCACCTGCACACCCACGAGGAGCTCCCCCGGGGCAGCGAGCAGACCGCAGCCCCGGAGTCTGCCGAGGGGAGTGAGGCGCTGTTGGAGGTTTGCCAAAGGAGACATTTTCTCAGCGGAACCAAGCGGCAGCTTAGCCGAGATTGTCTGCTAAGCGGGTGCCACCCCGGGTTTGGACCTTTGGGCGTGGAGCTGCGGAAGAACCTGGCCGCAGAGTGGTGGTCCTCGGTGGTGGTGCAGAGGGAGCAGGTCTTCGCGGTGGACGCCCTCCACCACGGACCAGGCCCGCCCCCGCCCGGAGACGGCGCCTTCAGGTTAGTTTCGGCGGACTCTCTACGCGACATCTTGCAAGACAAAGAGCTGAGTAAGGAACAGCTAGTAGCATTTCTTGAGAATTTATTGAAAACTTCTGGGAACCTACGGGAGACTCTTCTGCACGGTATGCTCTTCGCGATTGCATCCTTCAAACAGTTGGGGTACAAAGGCAATCTCGAGTTTGGGGATTGCAGCTGGTCCCTTCCTTTTCTTTCTTTCTTTCTTTCTTTTTAAATGCCATGCAAAGGAAGTTATCTGTGTCTCATTAAAGTCCCGTGGAGCACACTGGTCCATGGAATCAATATTTTGGTATCTGTACTGCAGAAGCTACTAATGCTCTCATTTTCACCGAGCAACCCATAGATTTTTAGAGCTCAGTTCAATTAAGTGTTTGAACCGTTTTTTCATTGTTAACAAAATGATTACAAATACCTCCACAGTTACTCTTCAATTTACACCTAATTGATTAAACAAGAGTTCATTTTTCAAGAGCAAAACGAAAAATGCCTCCCATCTCCCCAAATTAATGTTACTGAACACTGATCTGTGAACTGTTTTGACCCTTTAGGTAATATTTGAGTTTCCAAAATATTGAAGACTACTCAACTTTATAAGTGATTGTGGAGTGAATATGTTGTAATTGTCAGGGCATCATTGGGCCACAACAGTGCCAAGATTCTGAAGAAAAAAAGATTTTAGGTTCTTTACAGGACAGACTTGCTGCCATAGGGTCTCATTTTTGTGAACACTTGCCATTGCCATGTTCGAGCTATAGAGTAACTTAAAATGTCCTAAACATCCATGGTGGTACCCATATTGAATCCTTTAAAGGATTCCATTAATGAACTAAAGCAAATAAAAACAAATTGGTCATCAGTATGATGATTTCAGTTCATAGTACTTCATTCCTTGATGCCTTTACTTGGGAATGTTGAATCACTATCGGCTCATTTACCATGAACTCAAAACAAATCAAGTCTTTCCTATCTGTTAAATGGAATCACTGTCATGCCAGTTGCACGCTTAGAAATTGAGACTTAGCTCTCTTAGATATCCATTCATTTGAGCATTTGTTCGTGTATCATTTTCTTGTCTTTAGGAAACTTAAATCTGCTTAATTGACAATTCTTTGGTTAGTGTTTAGCTTAAACTTATCCAGTTTGTCTCTTCTTTCTGTTCCAGGTGCCCTTGCACTCTTCTGTCCCGTGCCTAAACTGTTGTGACAGCCTCCACTTACAACATTTAAAAAATTCTTAGCCATTCTGTCTCCAAATACAGTCACTGCCCTGCCCTATTCTCTCCATCTGTGACTGCACATTAGACCTTTTTCCCTTCTTGTCAGCAGTTCATTACTTTTCTTCAACACAATCATGGTTATTTTTTTTCCTAAGAGAGAGAGAGGGTCAGTGAAAGAGAGAATCTATTTTTATTTAATTTTTCATGTGGCTTTCGTTTCTCTGACGCTTTGTTGTATTCATGATGCTGCTGGGGTTTGAACTTGTGTCCTCATGCATGCAAGGCAGGTGCTGTAACCACTGAGCCACCGCTCCAGCGCCACAGCCATGTTTTAAAAGTCCATGTCTAATAACTCTAATGTGTATTTCTAGTATCTTTTTTTTTCTCTGAACTTTTATAACAATTGTTTGAACTTCTGCTATTCTAGGTAACTCATGCAAAAGAAGTTGTACAGATAAATTGAAGTTTCAGGTGGTGGTTTCTTCCTGGGAAGATATACTTTTGCTTCTGGCAGGCAGCTGGGGAGCGGGTAGAGCTCATATATTAATGCAATCAGGGACTTGGCTGATGAGGAAGGAATCTGGCTTCAGGCTTTTCACCTCTGTAGTCCTGCTAAGTGTCCTCAGTGTAAGCTGGGGTGTTTACCAGTACAGCAACTGCAGGTTTTGTACTTCCCAGTTCCAGCATAAGCAGGAAACTCTGCTCAACATATCTTTTTGGCTCTGCAACTTGGAAATTTTGAAAAGTAGCACTAATATTGAGTTTACTTCTCTGTTCTTCCCTGATTTCCAGAACTTGGACTTCCAAATTCCTTCCTGCCTTGGTAGCTCTCCTGTCCTTACATAGACTTTTTTTTTTTTTTTTTTTTAGGGCTGAGGCTCCAACTTGGGGCCTTGCGTGCTAGGCAAGCGCTCTGCCACTGAGCTAAATCCCCAACCCCCTTACATGGATTTTTAAAACATAACTTTTGACTGGTCTCTCTCATTACAGCTTAGTTTACCCAAATCAAGTAACCCGGTGCTGTAATTTATTGGGATGTATTCTGATGCATAAAGAACAACAAAGACTTTTGAAGTTTTTAGAAATTCTAAGTAGAAATGTTATAATTCTAATTCTGAAACTGTTTCATGGATATTAGAGAATAAAACAAATAGGTTAATGTTATCGGAACCAATATTTTCAATGTAAGAGAAAAGATAAAGATACAAAAGAAGGCAAAAATAAACTGTAATGTTAATATTAAATATGAACTGGTAATATCAATATGAACTCACGTAAAAATACCTATTTCCTAACTTTCTTCATTGAAAGGGCATGGAAGCAATGACATTCCTTAGCAGTGAGCACAGCTAGCTCCCAGATCTTGGTTTCTAAAATGAACCAGTGCTTGGAGAAATGTCTGATTCCAGGCCTGGGTCAGGGAAAGTACAAGGTGAGTTTCAAACACTTTAAGGTACTAGAAAGCAAAGAATTGCTTGAAGACTAGTGGGTCATGGCCGGGACACAGAAACTGGATTAAAGACAGCTACCACTGACTGAATTTTGCACAAATTGAGCATTTAAAAAATATTGATGGTGGGGCTGGAGTGGTGGCTCAGCGGTTACGGTGCTTGCCCAGCCCTTGCAAGTACATGAGTTCAAACCCTAGCACCACATACACAACGAAGTTTCTGAGCAACAAAAGCCACATGAAAACTACATAGAATTGATTCTCTCTCTCTCACTGTCCCTCTCTCTTTAAAAAAAAAGCAAAAAACAAAAAAACTGTGTGTATGTATATATGTGTACATATTGATGGCAATGGATCATTACACATCAGGTAAAATTTAAAGAAAAAAAGAGGCCACGGGTGGATAAAGGGCAGAGAAAGCTTTTATTTTTACAGAAGCTACGTGATAAATATAGATGGAAAAATAGGTTAGGAAAAAATCATCATTTTACAGTCTTTTAGTCCCCAGGATAGTTGATTCAAGCAAGGATCAACAATGAATTCTAAAATATTGGGTGATAGATTATTGGGAAGTAGATATTTACTACCTTAACTAATCAAATTTGGTTTTGTCAGTAGTGGGATAATTTGATACTTATGTCAATAGTATATTCCTGCTAAAAGTAAAGAGCTAAAATTCAGTCGTAAAGAAACAGTAGGCAGGGCTGGCGCAGTGGCTCAGCGGTTTTGGCGCTTGCCTGGCAAGCACGATGGACCCGGGTCAAACCCCAGCACCACGTACACAACTGAGTGTTGGAGCAACGAAGGCCATGTGTAAATCCAAATAAAGTTGTTTCTTTCTTTCTCTCTCTCATTGTCCGTCTCTCTTTAAAGAAAAAAAGAAAGAAACAGTAGGCAAATTGCAAATATGAAATAATGTGTGACTCAGAAGTCAACATGAGGGGCTGGCGCAGTGGCTCAGTGGTTATCGTGCCTGTGTGGCATGTGCTAGGACTCAAGTTCAGGCCCCAGCATCACGTACACAATGAAGTGTCGGAGCAGTGAAAGCCACGTGAAAAGCTGAATAAAACTGATTCTCTCTCTCTCTCTCTCTCACTGTCCCTCTTTAAAAAAAAAAAGTCAGCTGGGTGTGGTGCACATACTTGTAATCCTAGTGGCTTGGGAGGGTGAGGCAGGAGATTTGTAAATTGAAAGCCAGCCTTAGCAATTTGGTGAGGTCCTATACAGTTACTTAGCAAGGCTCTGTCTCAAAAAAATAAAGAGCTGGGGGTGTTGCCAGTGGTAAGGTACCGCTGGATTCATTCGTGGTATCAGAAAATAAAAATAAAGTCAGTGTCGTTGAAAGCAAAGTTGAGTCGGAGAAATGTTCTCCATGGAGAGATTGAAGATACCTAACCAAAATGCAGTTTGTGAACCTTAATTAGAGGAGCAAAAAAAAAAAAAAAAAAATGATTTGGGGCAACAACTGGAACAAAATATGGACCATGTCCTGGATGATATTGTGCTAACTTTTAGGTTAGCACCGGATAAAGGTATCCAGTGAATATTTTTATTTTTAGGAGCTGTGTGCTGAAGTATTTGGGAGTGAACAAGAAAAAAGAAATGGAAAAATGTTGATAATTGAATATAGATGAAGGATATGCAGGTATTTATTATGTCCGAGTGTCTACTTTTTTTTTTTTTTTTTTTTTTTTTTTTTTTTTTTTTTTTGTCCTGAGGATTAGAACCCAGGACCCAGCCTTTTTATGTTTTATTTTGAGACGAGATCTTGCCAAGTTGCTGAGGCTGGCTTTGAACTTGCCATCACCTCAGCCTACTGAGCCACTGGGATTATAGGCAAGTGCCACCACGCCCAGCTTAGTGTGTCTACTATTCTTTCAACTTACCGATTTGAAAATCTTCCAGCTAACGTGTTGGAGGAAGCTGCCTAAGATTAAGTGGTAATTAAGATCTGTCTTTTCCATTTGTTTTTATTTTCTTTTTTCTTTTCTTTTTTTTTTTTTAAGTGAGAGAGAATGAATTTTATTTAGTTTTTCATGTGGCTTTTGTTGCTCCAATACTTCATCTTGTACATGGTGCTGCCAGACAAGCACCATAACTGCTGAGCCACGGCTCCAGCCCTAAGATCTGTCTTTGTTAGCTCCCTGCTACTTATACTGCTGTGCTAACATATATGCTGTTAGTTTGCCTATAGATTGATAACAGTTTGGGTTTCTGGAACAGATTTATCATGACCGGTTTGTTTTTTGACAGGTGCCTTGGAGCACTATGTTAATTGCCTGGATCTGGTAAACAAGAAGCTGCCTTATGGCCTTGCTCAGATTGGAGTTTGCTTTCATCCTGTTTCTGACACAAATCCGATTCCTAGAGGTGTTAAAAGGTACAAAATGTGGCAAATAACGTGCCTTGTATTTAAATAGTCAAGAACCAGTCATTTCCACTTTGGAATAATTATTTAACTTTCAGATAAGCTAACTGATATTTTTGATATCTAAAGAATTGGTGAGAAGACTGAAGCTTCACTGGTATGGTTCACTTCTGCAAGGACTTCAAGCCAGTGGCTTGATTTCTGGTTGCGTCATCGACTCCTGTGGTGGAGAAAGGTACTACAGTAATAGCTTCCATAGTTATTAAGCAGATTATCTTAATGTGTCAGAAGTAATGCATCTGTTTGACAAATGAACTTTGATTTAATGTAGCTATGTTATATTTGTAAGTGAGAGCTGTAATAAATCAAATACAAATAAAAACTCTTTGTAATGACTTTCATTGCTCCAGATAACAGGCTTGCTTTGAAAAAAACACTTGTTGGGCTCAGATGTTTTTGCTAACAAGAAGGTAGAGTTTGTGGGGGCTGGAGTGATGACTTGAAGGTTGAAGTGCTTGCCTGGCTTGCTCAAGGACCCAGGTTCAACCCCAGCAACACATACACAACTAAATGTCAGAAAAACGAAAAATAGATGAAAAAATAAATAGTTCCCCTCTCTCACTCTCATTCTCTGCCTTTCTCTTAAAAAAAAAAAAAAATAGACAGTGGAGTTTAAGCCAGGCATAGGGGTGCACTCCAGTAGTCCCCGCTCTTCAGAAGACTGAGGCAGGAGGATTGCAAGTTCAAGTTCAGTCTGGGTACCTTAGCAGACACTGTCTCAGAATAAAAATTCAAAAGGGGTAGGGTGTGGCTCAGTGATAGAGCACTTACCTAGCATGCTTGAGGCCTTGGGTTCCATCCCTAGTACTGACATGACAACAAAGTAGAATTCACACCCCTTACCTGGCCTTCCCAGCTGGGTAGAACTTGACCCTTTCCTGCTTTCACGACTTCAGCTTTTGCTTCCTACCTTCATGAATGTTCCTTAGTGGTCAAAACAGTTCTGTAATTTAAAATCAAGTTTTACTGTGTGCCAAAGAGAGGAGGTGGAGGGGTTTTTTATTGCTGTTGTCCTTCCTTTTCCCAAGTTTTAAAATTCCCAAGCTCTGGGCTGGAGGGGTGGCTCAGCGGTTACGACGAAAGAACTCAAATTCAAACCCCAGCATCACGTATATAACAAAGTGTTGGAGCAACGAAAGCCACATGAAAAGCTAAATTTAAAAATTTGATTCTTCCTCTCTTGCATACACACACATATTGTCCTCTCTCTTAAAAAAAAAAAAGAAAATCCCAAGTTGTCACCTAAACTAAATGAAAACATCACAAATAAGAGAATGGTGACCATCTGATGCTTTTATCCTATTTGATTCATGATTAACTTCCCCTCTTATTCATTGGACTTAAATAGCATCAATCGTTTTTCTCAGCAGTTCTTGTAGACTGAAAACCAGTGTGTTTAGTAGTATACTCATGCATACTTAATTGAATTTCAGAATTTTTATTGGGACTTGACTAATTTCATTCAATTGCTGGGTAGAGTCTTAGGCAGCTTTGATTATTAGGACTAATGAGGGGATTGGTGATAAATTGACATTGATTTTAATAAGTTGACCAAACAAACTTTCTTCTCTTCCAGTTTGCTGTGAGTCCTTCTAACTTTAGCAGCAGTGATTGTCAGGATGAAGATGGGCGAAAAGGAAACAAACTTTACTACAATTTTCCCTGGGGAAAGGAGCCAGTAGAAACACTGTGGAATCTAGGAGATCAAGCACTCCTGCACATGTATCCTGGAAATGAGTCTAAATTGCACGTATGTTTTACCTTGAGCTCCCACGTGTTCTTTGCCCAGATTCTCTGATCTTTGCTGAACCATTTGAGAATGATTGCAGGTTGGGTGTCCCATGGCCCCTTAGTACATCAGTGTGTATTTTTTGGATGACACCTATATAACCACAGTGCAGCCATCAAAGTCAGGAAATGAGCAGCGGTCCACAGTAGCTATCCGTTCCACAGATTTAACCGATAGGCCTGGTAATGACCTTTATCAGTCCAGGATCTAATCCTGGATCGTGTATTTCATATGGTGTCATGTCTCTTCAGTTTCATTCAGAAGAAAAGTTTCTTTTATCATTCCTGATCTTTCATAACCATGACACTTTTGAGGAGTATGGACTAGTGACTTTGTAGAATGAGCCCTGGTGTGGGTTTGTGTGATGTGCCTCATGGTTGATGTACTTTTGCCAGGAATACTGCAGGAGCAGTGCTGCCCTCGGTGTGTCCTGTTAGGAGGCGTACAGTATCAATACGCTACTGATGATGCTGACTTTAATTTCTTGGTGCAGATGGAATCTGCCAGGTTTCTCTAATGTAATGCTAATGAACATTTTGTATTCATGAGTATTAGTAAGGCTTTGGTGGCAGATACTTTAAGACATGTACATAACCTCTTTGTCCCCAAATTTTCCAGAAATTATCCTCTGATGATTTCTGCCCAAAGAAGCTATCACTATGACGTTTGTTAAATGGAGTTTTTTAAAATACTAATTCCATCATTCATTCTTTCTAGATTTGTTTAACAGGTTAGCAGTATACTATAGGGTAGAACTTTCCATCCATCCTTGGCATGGATTCACAGATTTCTGTTTTTCTCATAGGGTTCAATCTTTTACTGTCATTATTTATTTCAATTCCCAAATTGCCCTAGACATGTCAGTGTCCTTTCTCTCCCCACCCCCACCTCCACCCCACCACACCCCCGGTCATGCTAGGAATTGAACCCAGGGCCTTATGCATGGGAGGCAGGCACTCTACTACTGAGCCACATCCCCAACCTTTCAGTGTCCTTTTGACATGTTTCCATCATTCTCTCTACTAGCACTTTCTTATTTTTTATGACAAAATGTTTTAAAACTGTCAAGATCATCATATATTTTCTTTACCTAGCTATGGAGTCAGCCATTCCCATTAAAGGGATATGTGTTTAAAAACAGATTTTGCCATGAGGTATATTCCTTAGAACCAGGTATCACTTTTGGGACCTCTCACGGGCACAACAAGGAAACATTTTTGGTGATTGCATATGTATATGTTTACACATTTAACCTCTATGTGTGTCTGTCTATTAAAATAACAATTCTTCAAATTCCAATACTGTAGAGTTTGTTCCAGTTTTCCCTCTTTCCAGATTTATAATTCTCCTCTTTGCCAGTGACCAACGTGTCTCCAAGTGTTTTCAGTGTATTTACTTATTTTTCATTTCTGGTATGTAACCAAACTCCTTACCATGTGTAGGCAGCTCAGTCCTCCTACCCCCACACTCTGGAAGGATGTTTCACCCAGGGGAAGGAAGAAGGAAGAGAGGCTGGTTGGAGAATTTCACCCCGAGTGTGCTGCTCTTTCTCCTGCCGTCCCACTTACCTCATATTCTCCCCAGAACACAGGGAGGGAGAAAAGCATGACCCTGTGCACTCCTTCCTTCTCCTACGGTCATGCTGGCCAGAAGGTTGGCCCTTGGCTTCCTGGACTGGATGTACCAGCCAGCTGTAAAAGCTCAGCTCTGGCAAGGGGAGAAAAAATCCAGTGTTTCATAATTACTTCATAAAGTAAGACTACGTTTTCTAAAATTTTAAGCAGATGGCATAAAATTCCCTATGGAGAGGAAGAATTGGGCTGTATTGCTCAAGTGGGTCCAGGTTTGAAGGTAGAGATTTTCTGATGTGTCTATGTAGGGGTTTTGTGTGCCATTGATGGTTAATACAGTCTTAAAACAAAAAAAGGTGCCTGAAACTGGAAAATGCTATAATAATGAAAACACAATACAGGTTGAGTAGCCCCTGTTTGAAATGCTTGGGATAGTGTTCTGAGTTTGGATTTTTTCAGATTTTGGAATATTTACCATATACATAATGAGATATTGAGGGTGGGAGTCAATTCTAACCGTGAAATTAATTTATATTTCACGTACACCTTATGCACATGGCCTGCAGGTGATTTTATGCAGTATTTTCACCTGCCTGTGTTTTGACTTGACCCATCACATGAGGTCAGCTGTGGAATTTGCTACTTGGGTCGTGTCAGTACTCAAAAATATTTAGATTTTTGATTTTCAGATTAGGAATGCTCACTCATCCCGTGTATAATGAATAGAAAGCCAATTGATTTTTTTTTTTAAGAGAGAAAGAGTTGATTTCATTTTTTCATCTGTTGTTGTTTTTCCTCCACTTAGTTGAGTGTGTGATGCTGGGTCCTTGTGCCCACCATACAAGTGCTCTACTGTGTCACTCTCCATCCCCAAGCCAATTAATTTTTATTTATTTATTTTTTCCTAACCCAATTAATTTTTAAATGTGAATAAGATACCTAATAAATAATTACAAGGCTTATTTTCCATAATTCCACCAAGATCACAGTTCATTTTGGTGTATTCAGCTTCTGAATAGAACTTATTTGGTTAATTATCATACTTGTGAATAGTAATTTAAAGATGATTTTATATTATGGCTATTAGATGGATTTTGGGGGAGGGGGCAGGTGTCTGGGGATTGAACCCAGGGGTGCTACTACTAAGCTACATCTCTAGTCCTTCTAAATTTTTGTTTTCAGACGGGTCTGAGTTCCTGAGACTCGCCTCAAACCTGCAGTCCCCCTGCCTTAGTGTCTCAGATCGCTGTGCCATTGTGTCCACTCATGATATTCTTATAGTAATTCTCACAAATCAAGTTTTCTACTGCATGATTTTTGATCTTCTCGTTGCTCTGAGACTTCATTATGCATGTGGTGCTGGAGTTTGAACTCAGGTCCTCGCAACTGCTACATAAGCACCGCAACCACTAAACCACCACTTCAGCCCCAGAACGTTCTTAATACTTAAATATGAGCAGTCTTTCTTTGACTCAGAGGGTACCACAGAATCTTGCAGTGTCTCAGAATTATCTTACTCCATATCAGTTCTATAAATATGTGAAAGACATCAACTAGTAGCGTTAGCTTAAAATCCTAGATATCAGAAAGTTCCGTGCCCTTTGTGGGCAAGTGTTTAATCTTTGAAGTACTGTATGTAATTCAAATAGGTTTAAAATGGCATATGTGTGTTTGTATGTATGTATGTGTGTGTTAATGAAGACTGATCATGGATAATTTTAAAAAGTTGAGGTTTTGTTTTGTTTGTTTTTTTACATATTCAAAAAAAATCACATGAGCTAGGTGCAGTGGTGCACACCTGTAATCCCAGCTACTCTACTCAGGATGCTGAGGTGGGAGGATGGAAAGTTCAAAGTCTGCTTGGACAACTTGGCAAGACTGAGTCTCAAAATAAAAATTCTATAGGTCTGGGGATGCACATTTTGGGTAGAGCACTTGCCTAATACATGCAGGCACCTGGGTTCAATACCCACCACTGCAGGCAAAAAAAATCACACAAATATCCAGATAGCAGGGGCTGGAGTGCGTTATGTGCTTACCTGGCATGCACAAGGATATGGATTTGAACCCTAGCACCATGCACCCCAGGAAATATTGGAGCAACGAAAGCCACATGAAAAACTAAATAAAGTTGATTCCCTCTTTCAGTGTCCCTCTCTAAAAAACAGATGGTAGGAAGGAAAAGAATATAGAATTGTTATGTATAACTTCAAAATTTTTTTTTCTTTTTTTTCAGGGCTGAGGCCCGAACTCGGGGCCTTGTGCATGCTAGGCAAGCGCTGTGCCACTGAGCTAAATCCCCAACCCCTAACTTAAAAATTTTTTAAATAGTTTTTTTTGTATTTGAGATGATCATCAGTTCAAAAGAGAACAGATACGTGTTTATCAATACTAGATGTATATAATGTATTATATTTTACATTCAGAATTATAGCCTTAACCCAAAAGTCAGCTTCTTGAGAGGTGTTTATTATGAAAATCACGCTTTAAATTCCTTGTCCTAAGGAGACTAACACCCCCACCAAGGGCTCTTCAAACAAATTTTCCTTAAGCGTCCTCTGTTTCTAAATACCTATTGTCTCCTCGGAAGCACTGAGAAGTTGGTGATGCTTGCTCCCACTCCAGTTCAGTTCATCCTCTCTGGAGTAGAGCCCAGGCACTGCTGTGCTGTGTGTGTTCACAGTCTGAGGTCCACTGGTTCAATCTGAACTTCCTGAGAGCAGAATGTGTCCCCATCATCTTTGTGCCCAGTCCACCCAGACTGGGTGCTTTGGGAAATGAGTTCTTAATTTTGTATTCTGATTGCATAATTCTAAAACACATGATTTTAAGAGTTCTGCTAACGTGGTAACTGTTCTTTTCTGTGAAGGGCCGAGATGGACGGAAATCTGTGGTTCCTTGTGTCCTCTCCATAAGTGGGGATCTGGACCGAGGCATGCTGGCTTACCTCTATGATTCTCTCCAGCTCACGGAGAACTCCTTTACAAGGAAGAAAATGCTTAACAGAAAGGTGCTTTTGATATTTCAAAGGTAGACTTGGGAAACTGAAAGTCAGGGAATTTTTCCTTTTTAGTGTTAACTGTGTGTTCTTTTCCTCCCTTCACCTCCTTAACTTCCACAGGTACTTAAACTCCACCCCTGCTTAGCCCCTGTAAAGGTTGCTTTGGATGTGGGTCGAGGCCCAACAGTGGAACTCAGACAGGTAGGTTAAATGAGTTTAAATGCCACAATTTTAATTATAACTGCGATTCCAACTACACTTGGTGGCTCGCCACTTGAAATTTTACTGTGATTTACTTACTTTTGAAAAAAAGATTTTTTTTGAGAGGGAGAGAGAAAGAAAATCAACTTTATTTTTTCATCTGGGTCTTGTTTCTCTAACACTTAGTTTGTATGTGGTGCTATGATTTGAACCTGGATCCTCATGCTTACCACTGATCCAGCCCCTGAAAATTTTAATTAGATAATAAAGTAGATAAATTCTGTCGTTAATTATAGTTGAACTATGGTATATTCAGATTTTACTGATAAAGTCATGCACACTCAGTTTCATATTTCAATGATTTGATGAAGTTTTAGGGCTGGGGAGGTAGCTCAGTGGTAGAGTGCATACTTACCAGGCCCTGGGTTCAATCCCTAAACGACCAAAAACAAGAAAATAATATTTTTTTTCTTTTCCTTTCCATAAAGCTTATACTTTATGATTTTTACCTTCACCAATAATGCGTGGTAATGTGTGATAATTCTGTTTCCTCACATGCTCACACATTGTTGTTGGAAGTATACATCAGTGGAACCTCTATTGAACTTAGCAATGTTTAGGAATATTTAAAATACATCTGCATTTATTTTTTATTTTATTTATTTTAAAGAGAGAAACACAGAGAGAATCAATTTTATTCACTTTTTCGTGTGGCTCCCACTGCTCCGACACTGTTGTATACGTGGTGCTGGGGTTCAAACCCACCTACTTGTGCATGCCAGGCATGTGCGTTAACCACCAAACCAGGCTCCAGCTCCTACATTTACATTTTTGATCCAAAAATTTCACTTCCATAATTTTAGTAAATAAAGTATGTGTAGAGGTTTCTAATGAATTATTTCTTTCCCTTTTAATGTAACACTTTGATACATATTGGTATAAGCAAAGGTTCTAGATGAATCATTTTGATTTTTCTAATCTGTTGGGTCTAATTATTAAATATTATTGAGAAAAACCAGGGGGTTGGTTTTCATGTCTTTCCTGAGAATCCTTCAGCTGTCATCATTTCTGTCTGGAGACATACCTAACCCTGGCTCCTGTGGCAAAGAGGACTGTGGCTTGTTTCCCATGTTCCGTGTCCTTGTTGCTTGAGAGCTTCTGGGGGAACAAGAGTTGGGTAGTGTCTTGAGACGTGTTTGGCTGTCACGTGAGGGAGGCGGAGGTGTGGCTAAACCTGCAGCTGAAGTGCCGGGGTGAAAGGCCTGCTGTGGAGGTTTAAGTGTTCCTTTATTTTGCTGCTGTTGAGTCTATTTGAGCTTCCTCCTACCTCCCTCCCCAGTAGCCGGATTACAGGTCTGCACCTGGCTTAATGACCATTGTTGACATTGAAGAAGATGATTTGTGGTTTCACAAAAATAGGTCAGTGTATCTGTTTTTGTTTCTTCCATATTGAAGTCTTTGTATTTTTCTCCAGGTTTGTCAAGGGCTATTTAATGAATTACTAGAAAGTGGAATTTCTGTGTGGCCTGGATATTTGGAAACAGTGCAGTCTTCATTGGAACAACTTTATTCAAAGTAAGAATTATTTTCCATGCATGAAGAAATGTGGGGTTTTTTTCAGTGATTATGTTTCTTTAGCTTATGGCAATAGAAATCTCTTTACATGTATGTAAAATATAATTTAAAATTATTTCTTACTGTCCCTTTTATAAAAATATGTGCCCTTTAGTTAACCCATTAAGTCCCAAGTTTTCTTTTTTTTTTTTTTTTTTAAGAGAAAGAGGGTGAGAGATAAAGAATCAATTTTATTTACTTTTTCTTATAGCTTGAGTTGCTCTGACACTTTGTAGTGTACATGGTGCTGGGGTTTGAACCTGTGTTTTCAAACACTAATCATTCGTTACTTCTCTCAAAAGACTATATGCACCTCTAAAAATAATTATTTAACAGTTGCCATATGTGGTGTATTTGTTGCTTAATTTAAGGTTTTCTCTTTCCCATTTGGGTTGATGAGATAAAATGGGTTAATTGCTGTAGTAGGGAGCAGCACATATATTTGAGCGCATGCTCTGTGAAGTTCCAAAACTTAATATCATAAGCTGTGTATGCCTCGGCGTATCAATCCCGGAGGAAGCCATGTATATGAGATGCATTTGTTGCCTGTCATCCCAGCAACTTAGGAAGCTGAGGCAGGAGGATTGCAAATTCAAAGCCAGCCTCAGCAACTTAGCAAGGCCCTAAGCAACTTAGTGAGATCTTGTCTCAAAAAACAAAAAGGGCTGGGGGTGTAGCTCAGTGGATAAGTGTCCTTGGATTTAATTCCTGGTACTCCCCAACACACACACACACAAAAAAATACTTTTTTTTTTAAAGAGAGAGGGACAGTGAGAGAGACAAAGAAAGAAACAACTTTATTGAGTTTTTCACATGGCCTTAGTTGCTCCAACACTTAGTTGTGTACGTGGTGCTGGGGTTTGAACCCGGGTCCTTGTGCTTGCCAGGCAAGTGCCAAAACCGCTGAGCCACCGCTCCAGCCCCAAAGATGCATTTTTTGAATCAGGACTTAAGGACCGTGAGTGGAATGCCTTTCCTTGCTGTCGTTTGGGTTCCTTCTGAGACTTAGTGGAAGAGAATTGTGTCCAAGCACAGAGAGCTGGTCTTCTGAGGGATTGGCGCCTCTGTTACTGTATACTCAAGACTGAAACTGGCTACTGGTTGATCATCCCCAACCTGAAAATTTTAAATCTGAAATGCCCTGAAACCTGAAATTTCTTGGGTGCTGACGTTTCAGAAATGGGAAATTCCACATCTGACCTCATGTGGCAAGTTGTGGTTAAAACATAGGTGCACCAAAAATATTGTATAAAATTACCTTCAGGCTGTGTGTACAAGGTGGCAATGAAGCATAAACGGATGCTGTGTTTAGACTTGAGTTCTAGCCCCAAGGTATCTCATTACATTTTATATGCAGATATTTCCAAATTTTAAAAAATCCCTTCTGGTCCCAAGCTTTTCCAGTAAGGGTCACTTGGCCTGACTCATCCTTGTCATACCCACATCCACCCATCACCAGGCTGTTGGACAGCCTCCTAGGAGATGTCAGATCCATAGCTCCTGCTCACAGCTATTACCAAGTAAAGGTCATCAATATTTTAATCTGGATTATTAGAATAATGTATTAATTTTCCTGTATTTAATCTTGCTAGTTCTGCTATTTCATTAATCAAATGATTTATTCTTCCTTGCTTTGGGTGTATTTTGACTTTTTAAAACTTTTTTGTGTTAAGTGCGTATTTTTTGAGTGAAGCATTCTGAAGGTTTCTATTTTGAATTTGTTAAAATTTATGTTCTAGATAATGTCCTCAGAAAAAATAGCTTCCTACAAATAGAAATAGAGCAAGTCATGGTTTTATCATATATCAAAAGAGGGATGGGGGCTGGAGCAGTGACTCGGTGGTTATGGCACTTGCCTGTGTGCGCAAGGACGCAGGTTCAAACCCCAGCACCACATACACAACGAAGTGTCAGAGCAACGAACACCACATGAAAAACTGAATAAAAATTGATTCTATCTCACTATCCCTCTCTAAAAAGAGAAAGAAAGAAAGAAAGAAGAAAGAAAGAAAGAAAGAAAGAAGGATCGTACTTGAACTTTCCAGTCCTCACAAGTTCTAAAATATTACCCTTTGAGTCCTGTGGATATAACAAGTTATAGTTATTATGATATGGTTCAGGCTTTATTGTCCCCATATATTTTTTTTTCTTTTTCTTTTTAGTGAGAG